>JAXGGA010022496.1:0-14873 GCA_038373865.1 Uloborus plumipes
ATTCACAGTGCTTGCATCCATGTGGGTATCAGCTGCAATTTGACGTATGGACCAACCTCCCCTTCTCAGTCCGATCACCATACCCCTTGTAAAGTCGTCTATATGCTGGAAGTGTCTTCGTTGAGGACGGCGTGGCATTTCCTCCTATCACACGTATCCTTCGAGACAAAAACCAAATTTCTCCGATAATTAGTCTGGCAGAAAAACCAACATGAACATAGCCCACTTTTCAACTTCATTCTCTTATATCTTACTTCACGTGCGTCGGAGAGCTGCGCATTTCATATCAATTGCATAACTCAGTGACGTGCGTCTACGGTAAAATTTGCATGAATTTCTGACCACTCCTTCTTGGTGTTGCATTTTCAATGTCGAGCAGTGTATTAATGTGTTTCAAATACCTACAACAAGGCTGGATCCTAGGATATCTTGGAACCAAAATGTCGGACAAGTCAGCCTGTCCTGTAAAGGAGCTCTATCATGAGCCACATGCAGTCCGCGAGGCTAACCTATGTGGCCTATACGTTTCAGTTCAGTGTTTTAAATCGGTAACAGTGATTAAAATCGTAAATACGAGCTAAAATATCTAAAATTTTGTCGCTGGAAAAAGATACATTTGAAATCTTCAAAAAGTTTCCACTCACAACCTATCACCCCATTTTTAAGTGGAATGGTCCGTGAGTGCTAGGCGCGGTTTTCACGGACGGACAGTACATTTTTCTTGGTGTGAATTTTTCCCCAGATAAATTTTCTTGCTTATTTCTATGTGCAAGTGCATGTCAAAAGAAAACAGTGTTCCTTGGGTAATTTGAAGTCCGACGTAGACAATATGCTTTCCTTTTTGGGTATTAGAAAAGCGTAATTGATGAAGAATTAAATTGGGTTACTTTCACAGTGGCTTTCCCTAGTAAAAATGACCCGTAGAGATCAATAAAAAGAAATTGTATGGGGAAGTGGATTACGGATATCTATACTGTTAAATCAGTAGAGACCTATTAATATCAGTAAAGATCAATACAAGATACATAGCATCTTTTAGTGATATCAGTAGAACAAAACCGTAGAATCTATGGATATCAATAGAGATCCATAGCATCTTATTCAATTGAAATCAGTAGACTTCTACTGATTTAACTCTATTGATATCCGTTGGTCATTTCCCCGTACAATTTTTTTATTGGTCTCTACGGGTCATTTTTAGTAGGGTTGTAAAAGTGTTTCAACTTAAATCCGCGATAATTGCCTTGTCCTTACTACCCAAAAAGAGGGAAGCATTTTCAAGGTCTATGCTCTATTTTTCGGAAGTGCCCTATATAATGATAATAATTTGGACGGTACAAAATTACTAATATAAAAGTAATATACTATCTCATTAATACTAAAGGTTAAAATATATTGTATGATACTCTAACTGATTTCCCTCTGATTTTCAAAGTTATTGAATATTCGCTAAGTTGGTTGGTAGGTTGGTTTCGTGTCACAGATAGAAAATTAAATAGGACAGAAGGTCTTATGTACAGTACAGCATCAGTGATCCGAAGACAATTTTCTTTGCATAAGTCTGGCCACGGATTGTCACTTATTTGCTGCAATTGCGCTAGAATAGCGGGACGGTTGAAAAGGTGTCCGGGGCTTAGTTCTGTATCTGGGCAATTTTCGCAGAGGTATTCGTCCTTGTCCCGTCTTTATGAATGCAAAGAACATGAATTTCATCTTTTATTCAAAGTTACATACATACATGCATACAAACAAACTCACATGTGAAACTAATAAAAGCATAAAATGAAAAGCAGCTATGCGAGACTCTCCTTTTTAGCCCTCTTTCTCATGAAAGCAAAAGTAAGAAGAAAAAGGCATGAAAGCAGGATTTACCCCTTCCAGGCTCATTTTATTTCGGGATTACGGATCAAAAAATGTCAATTTTTTTTTATGCTTATTTTCACACAAACATATCTTTTTAAACATAATAGCATCATTCGCATGCAACATTTCGTACAAATAAATGTAAAAATATCTATTTAAATAAATGAATAATTTCGGGATTACGGATCAAAAAATGTCAATTTTTTTATGCTTATTTTCATACATACATATCTTTTTAAAAATAATAGCATCATTCGCATGCAACATTTCCTAAAAATAAATGTAAAAATATCTATTTAAATAAATGAGTATTTACCTGCAAAGTTGGCTTTCTGTATGGCAGAAATCATTATACTTTGGATTCGGCGCCTACTCTTATCTTAAATCTACAGCTCAAAACACTGTATAGTTATGTTATCTAGTAGCAACAATAGTAAATAAAAGCATCCGAAACCATAAAAGGGACATGTGAAATAATTCTTAAAAGACTGGTTGTGCAGTGTCAATTTTCACCGTGCCCGAGCTACATTCGGAATGAGCCAGAATGGAATATTTCGCTTGCCCGAGTCCAGCTCGGGATAAACCGGGAAGGGGTTAACGTATCTTTAAAATATCGCTAAATGCAGCAAAGAAACTTAAAAAAATAATTAACTAAATTAATCTTGAAAAGTTTTTTTTTTAAGTGCGGTTTAAGAGGGGCCGGGAAAAGCATGTGGGTCACTGTATCTGCTTCATAAGAACCTGTCGAGAGAAGAGTACGATTCGAGTAAGTCTTTCGTTTTTGTGCGAAGAATCTCGGTAAGGACAACTCATTACTGATGTTCCTTTTTAGCCTACTTTCCCGTTAAAAATAAAAGAAAGACGAAAAAAGTATTAAAATTGGCTTAATGCATCTAAAAAATATCGCCAAGTCCAAAAAATATCGCCAAGTTAAAAAAAATATCGCCAAGTTAAAAAAAATATCGCCAAGTTAAAAAAAATATCGCCAAGTCCAAAAAATATCGCCAAGTTAAAAAAATAAAAAGGTAAAATGAATATCGAAAAATTAAAAATTTGAAAGTAGGATATTGAGATGGGGAATTTGTGTGTCGGTCTGTCGGTCGGTCTGTCTGTCTGTCCCCCCTTAATAACTTTTGAATGAATATTCCGATTTGGACAAACTTTTTTTTGTTGGAAAGATCTCGGCGAATACAGCTCATTCCCATATTTGATTTTTCGATTTGAACAATTTTTGATTCAACTTTGAGCCGTTCCGTTGTCCTGCGATGCTAACTTTTTAGTTAACAGTCCGATTTGAACAAACTTTTTTTTGTTTTAAAGGTCTTTTCAAGGATACTTCATTCCTGTATCTACATTTTCGATTTGAACAATTTTTCGTTCGACATTGAACCGTTCAAGCAACCTTTCCCCCCTAATAACTTTTGAATGAACATTCCGATTTGAACAAACTTTTTTTTGTTGGATAGATCTCGGCAATTACAAATCATTCCCATATTTGATTTTTCGATTTGAACAATTTTGGTTCAACATTGAACCGTTCAAGCAACATTTCCCCCCTAATAACTTTTGAATGAACATTCCGATTTGAACAAACTTTTTTTTTGTTGGAAAGATTTCGGCGAGTACAACTCATTTCCATATTTGATTTTTCGATTTGAACAATTTTCGTTTCAACTTTGAACCGTTCAAACAACCTGTCCCGCGATGCTAACTTTTGAGTGAACAGTCCGATTTCAACAAACTTTTTTTTGTTCGAAAGATCTTATCAAGGATACTTCATTCCCGTATTTACATTTCCGATTTGAACAATTTTTCGTTCAACATTGAACCGCTCAAGCAAGCTGTCACCCCTAATAATTTTTGAGTGAACATTCCGATTTAAATAAACTTTTTTTTTGTTCGAAGGATCTCAGCAAGGATACTTCATTACAGTATTTAAATTTTCAATTTGAACATTTTTTCGTTCAACATTGAACCGTTCAAGCAACCTTTCCCCACCTAATAACTTCTGAGTGAACCATCCGAATGGAATAAACTTTTTTTTTGTTTGAAAGATCTCGGAGAGGTTCATTCCCTTATTTCGCTTTTTGGTTTGAACCATTTTTCGTTCAATATTGAACCGTTCAGAAAAAAATTTAACATTAGCGCCTACGGGGAATTTAAGTTGAATGTTGATCCTGGAACTTAAAGTTGGATTTCCTTCAAACTAACTTTGTAGAAAAATGGTTTTGATAAATAATGTTTGTAAAGTACTTTTCTGAATAATCTTCTGTGATGACTCTGATTCCGACTCCGACTCCACAAACATGGCGGAAATGCAGGCTCAGAAAAAAATGACTGACTGTGCAGACGAATTTTTGTTTATTTATTCATTTGTGTTATTTTATTTATTACTATTATTTTTTTTTGGCAGACGATTTTTTTTGTAACAAAAGTGTTTCATTCACGAGGGCATTTTATTCTTTATTTATATTTAACAACTAGCAACGGTTTAAAAGTGAAAATCGAGACATTTTATCGACGGACGAGTTTTTTTTCCTTTCTTTGATAAAATGTGTTTTGATGTACTTTGTACTTTTAATTTTTTTTTTTTTTTTTTTTGAAAAACGATTGAGGAATTTTTCTACGGAAGAACTGTAACGGTTACATTCTTTAAAAGGTGCGACAAAACTTCATTTATTCATTTATTTACTTTTTATGTCTCTATTTCATCTGATGAGAGGGGTATATTTTGCTTTTAGAAATCAGCTTTAAGTGCTAAAAAGGTATGTTTGACATAATGTTTAGTCTCAGATGATCAAGAGAATAATGATCAGATGCTAGAATGCCGATGTCGATGTACGGGAAAGTAGGCTCGTTTAGTTCTTGACAGAACTTCTTGTTTAGTTTGAACATCTTTTAAATTCATTTTTGGATTGTTTTTTTAACATTACATACACTGTAAGAAAATTCCGAAACGTTGCAGACCATTATATCTGGAAAATGTTCCGGGATTTCACAAGTTTCCACCAATTTCCCGCGAAAATCAAGTTTCTTTGCCAAAAAGTTTCTTGAATTGATGAATGAAGTTTTCTGAAAGCGGACTTCTCACTGTTGTTAAAAATAGATTTAACCACCAGTTGTAAAGTATATCCAAAGTGTCTATTAAGTGTATAACTTTCTGTTCGATCGTGGTCTGCTTGAACTAGCTTCTCCAAAAATTAGAGCATATGCAGTCTCTGGATACTGTAGATTGTCGAGAATTGCACGCTCACAAGCTGCTCAGCTTGCATTTTGCAATATTGCCTCAGCTTTATTCATAGTTGATAAACTGCTTCGGGAACTTCTTGGTAAAACAGGAATGTGCACCGAGTTGTTTGCTTTTAACCAAAGTTTCTGTGGAAAGTTCCTGATTCGTTGTCCTGAACGTGGCTGTCTATTTTTTTTTTGGAAGGTTTCTGATATTTTCACGAAGGTTACGATCTTTTAACGGGAAACCTTTTTGTTTTCTGAGGACATGCTGTGGGTGGATATTGGGCATATCAGCTACCCGTTATGTTTCAGGAACGTTTCAATTTTTTTTGAACATTGTAGCATCTACAAAGAAATTTAGTAGAAATATAAACCTTGAATTAGAAGACAATTGTCTCAAAAAGCATTTCAGGAAAAAAACCTTCGACGAAGAACATGTTTAAAAATGAATGTTCAAAATAAATAATTCAAAACATTTGAATATATGTGGTTACAGAAAAATGTAAGGCAAATGTCCCCTAGAGGCATAAAATTACAGCTGCTATTAAAAATAAAAGTTATATAAATAATGCTTTAAGGAATAAGCTGCAGTCAATACAGTGAAAAATGGAACTTTACCAAAAGATCAGGTAAAAAGAAAATAAACACTCACACACACGCACACACGTTTTTAAAAAGCATAATTTACTAGCGAAAAAATAATATTTTTTTCTTTTTAGCTTTAAAAAATCGATGTTGCTAAACGGAAAATTTTCCGTTTAGCAACATCGATTTTTCGAGATTCCTTTTAGTAGAGAAAATATCAACGTAAAATAGGCACAAATAAGCAGAAATAGGGCCCTGCTCCACATTAACGTAAAGCAGAAAAATAAAGCAGAAACGTAAAATGGATTACATAGTGTTCTTACGGAAAGTACCCAGATTTTCGGTTTCTGTCTACGGTTTCGGTCGCTTTTTCCGCTGATGTGGAACAGGGCCCATACTGCAGTATCTCTGCTTATTTGTGCCTATTTTACGTTGATATTTTCCCTACTACATCAATAGCACAAAGGTATTTGTAAACTTTAGATTCCTTTTATTCTAAGCGAATTTTTTAGAGCTAGATGCTTGACATTTTAAAAAAAATTTCATCTTTTTTTCTAAATTCCCATATTGACCAAGTTCTCTTCATGCATATAAACATAAAAGCTCATCTTTTCTTTTCATAAATTGGACAAATGAGAAGTCTAAATAGGTTTTGTCAAGCTTTTTACCACTAAGACAAAATTAACTATTGTTCTCGCGGAGAAATTTTAGCTGAAATAAAAGTTAATTTCACCTTGTCTGCACAAAACTCTTGTGTTAAATGAGAAAAATACCCTTTTTCCTCTTCGTTCCACTTCATTATTTCTAGAAAGGAGGTTTTTTGAAGTCAAAATGTACTTTAAAGAGTAGAAATATAGTCAAATGTAAAATTTAAAGTATTTTTTCGAACAAGAAACCAAAAAATAAAAAGAAACTAGATTACGTTTTCTTTTGGCGATAAAATAAAATAGTTTTCCAATAAAATTCCCCGCAATCTTTATTTTCCAGTTGTATATAATCCAGTTATAAATGCAATCTTTAAGGAAGGTTCTGCGTTTGTACAACTAATTTTGATTATTTGTGAATTCCTTTTTGGCCCATTAAAAAAAAATTGAAGGTAAACTCGCCTTTAAACAAAATCTTTCTCGCCAAAAAAAAAAAAAAAAACTTAAGGCTAATTGCTACGTGAAAGATACATTTTTCCGTGGGGAAAAAGAGTCTTCCTGAATTAATCGAACCAACATTCTCTCTCTCTTGCGCCAGGGTCCCGTTACCTACCGATACACATGTTTTAACCAGTTGGATTTGCTCCTGAAGAGCTCTTTGTTTTTTGATGAGGACCAGGAACCGATTAATCTCTGGTCCAGCACTCCAAGAAGTATTGATTTGGAATGGAAACTGTGTGACCACGAACCTTTTTAAGGTGCCCCAGTTACCATTAATGAGCACGGTGGATCTTCGACCGGCTGGGATCGAGCCCGGGACCCTCTTGTTACGAACCCGATGCCTAATCGATTTAGCCACCACGACCTAATACACAAACTTATGCAGCATTGGTTTTCTAACATTAACTGAATTAATGGAATACTTTGTCAAGGCTGGAAAATATTTAAAGTATTACTTTTTATCAATTAAAAAATAAAAAAATGAAATTAGAATGTATCTTTTACGTAACAGGAATTCTATAAAATAAATTCATAACCATATTCAATTATTTTTTTTAATACTAAGCCATATGTTCTAAATAACCTACAACTTTTTACTGCGAAATGGTAAAAAAGGTTAATAATTTATACGTTTGTCTGGAGAACGCACGAAGAATGTAAGAGAAAGTAAAGAAAGATATTTGAAGTAAAATCATTAAATTACTAATGTTAGTTTTACTTTTTTCTCAATGAATCCCACGACTTATGGTTAAGGTAAAATATTTAAACATTTCAATCAAGTCTTTTACGAATTTCATTAATTTATGAATGCTAGATACACTAACATTAATTCATATCGTTGAATTAAAAAACCTTTTAAGAAATTTCTAAATTTGAAGACTTATTATGCAATTTCAAGAGTTTTCTGCGCAATCAATATTTATCGAAAAACTACAGGGTGCGCCAGAGAAACTTACTTTTTTGAAATGTCAATAAAAACAAAACTACTTAAGTTATTGTTTTAATTCTTTTTTTATTTGAGAATACAATATCCCATTTTTTTTTTTCATTTAGTCTTGAAAATGACATCGGTTAAATGATGACCCCCATTGAGCATACACTGATTAAGACGATTTTTAAAGTTTGTGAGTACTCTTTGCAGCATATCAATTGGTATGTTGGCAATTTCGTCGCGAATGTAATTCTTGAGGTGAGCTATTGTGCGTGGTCGATCAACACAAACCAGGGATTTCAAATAACCCCATAAAAAAATCGCACGGCCCCAAATCTGGGGAGCGTGCTGGCCATGGGAGATCGCCTTTGAGAGAGATGAGGTGGTCGGGGAAATGTTGTCGCAACAAATTCATTGAATCTCGTGCTGTGTGTGCTGTGACTCCCAGGGCCCGATTAAGATATTACGGGGCCCTAGGCCAAACACTCTTTTGGGGCCCCCTATACTGAGGCTTTACAATTTTAGGCATTGGATAAAACAATTTTAGCCATCGATTAGAGCAATTCTAGCCATTTGGGGGCCCATACATTGTGGGGGGCCCTAGGCCACGGCCTAATTGGCCTATTCAGTAATCAGGCCCTGGTGACTCCATCTTGCTTAAACCACACGTCCCTAATGTTCATTTTTTCGAGGCTGGGAAGGAAGAAATCCTCGATGCGCGCGTTGCGTAGCAATAACTGAGCGACCGTTCGAAAAGTAGCTTTTGACGGCAAAGGCGCGCTGTTCTTTTGACCATAGCATGATGGCGACTAATTAAAGGGAAAACAAAACTTGGAGATTTCCCGCTCCAGATGCGCCCACTCTCGGCTTTATACGCAGCCAATTCACCGCGCAGGAATTTTTTCAAAAAAGTAAGTTTCTCTGGCGCACCCTGTAGTAGCATATGTAACTCAAAAATCTGCTTGGAAAACTTTTATTTTCAATCACCGTTGTGGTTAAAAAAATAACAACCTAAAGAAAAAATCATATATTGTTTTAGTTTTTTTAATGAAAAGAAAAAAAAGCGGCAAACATTTAAGTCTTAAGAAAATTTCGAGTCAAATTATACTTCAAAACAGCTTTACCTTCGCTTACAAAACATACAGAAGCTCTGTTTAAATATATATCAAGAAATTGTACTTGAAAACAAACTTATGAAACGCAGTTTTAGAACATAAAGAAGCTCTAGAGTTCTTTCAGATTTATGAAAAATGATCCAATTTTTCTTACGGTAATGTAGCCACGTCCAGTCTTCACTCTGAATTTACTTTTGGATGCAAGCCAATAAGATTTCTTGGTGACATATGGGAACAAGAAAGCTGAAAAATGGTTCTTCAAATATAAGTGGTTGCCTGGTTTTATGGTTTAATGCAAAAAGAAATGTATATTATAAAGGTTTCGTGGTTTAACCTACATATTGCTTGGCCTTAAAAAATGTGGACGATATGAAAGCGATTTAATAAACAGGATTTGTGGTGCCCAAGTTTTATTACTAATCATTAAAAATTAATATTATATACTGTTAAAAATTTTTAATAACCTCATACAGTGAACTCTCATTTATACGCCGCCTCATTAAGGCGCCTTTTTCACTTATACGACGATTTTAAATGGTCCGAGCACGTTTCATAGAAAAATAATGATCGTATCGTTCGTTTATGCGTTGCTCTAAAGATAAATATTTCACTTATGCGCCAAATTTTCCCTAAAATGTATGAAAATTTATTTATTTATTTAAAAAATAAGCATTTTTTTTTTAACTTTCCTCTTTAATCTTTCGCCTTTATTGCTCAAGGAAGGCATTTTTTCCGCATGAACTAGAGTTCGGAGATGAACAATTAGCTACAATGCATTGTTTTAAAGGGAACAGTTTGTAATTAGGTATGCTGCAACATTTGTTTTCTCTTTATCATTATAGTTACGTTACCGTAATTGCCAAACTCTAGTACTATGTCCCTTTTCTATAGAAACATTCTTATTCACTCTCTCATTAAAACCTATGTTGCGTTTTAGTCCTTTAAATAGGCTTGTTCACTTATACGTGTCTCTCACTTAATCGCCTTTTTCTGTTGGTACCTAGGGCAGGCACATAAGTGAGGGTTCACTGTATATTATTATTCTGTAGCTTAATACATTTGTTGTGCAAAATTACAAGAAGAGACAAGTTGAATTTCCTACAGTACACCCCTGATTATCCGCGGAATTGAGTGGCACGGGTATCGCGGATAACAAAAATTGCGAATAATCCGAAAAAAGCATAAAATAAGGGGAAAAGAAGAAAAAAATGTATTTTGCTTAAAAATATTTGCATTACACTTTAAACGTGATATGTACAAACAGTGACGATAGGTACAGCATAAAAAATTATTTGTGTTTTAGGTTCTCAAGCACATAAAATCTATAAAGAAGTAGTACTTACGATAGCGCCCAAGCAAAATAATTTATTGGATGAAGTGCACCGCACTCTTGGGTAAGAAATGTTCAGAAAAAACAAAATTTAAATTCGTGTTTTTTCGAAAAGATCAGTGTTTGTTTCTTTTCCAAGACCCTTGCGGATACTCCGCTCCAATTTAGCTAATTTATGCAACGTATAAATGGTATTTATGGAATCGTACCATAAAATCATTTGTTACAACAAGGGTTACTAAAATAACACTCGAAATTACAAAGAACATTGCTTTTAAAACAAAAATATCTTTTGTGTACACACTGGGTCTTACACGAACATTTTTTGAATCCCTGACCAGTACCTAAACTTATACTAAGAAGCGAGAGATTTAATATAGATAATTTTACAGTTTAACGTGCTGTAGATCGTTATTCTATGAAATAACTAGTTAAACCATGAAATACAAGACAATTTTACACTTGAACGGATACGATCAATTATTTTATGGAATAACATAAGTATTCTATAAAATAACGGATTACACTTTTTAACGGTAACAAATAAAAAAAAATTGGAAAAACTTTTATGTAGAGAAAATTACAACGTTAATAAGGCACAAATAAAAAGGGATACTTTTGTCGGATGTCTGTGCATCCACAAGCTCACAATTTTTTTTGCATTGAAAAAGGCGTTCCTTGTAACGCCGAAACACGTGTTTGCAGTATCCCTGCTTATTTGTGCCTTATTAACGTTATAATTTTCTCTGCATCTTTTGCGCAAAGGTGTTTTTAAACTTTTATGGTTCTGCATCAGGTTTTATTGGAGGTTGAAACGAAAAAAGTGCCCAAACCCAGGAATAAACGCTCCTACCAGTGGACAAATGCGGCATTTTCTAGTCATTTTCTTTCGGTAAATGTATATAAATTAGTTGTTTCTGCTAATTCATCTAAGAAACATGTTTCAAAACCTTAGTTTTTCATGAAAAATGCTAGGTTTTCATTCACAAGTCCCCCCTATTAACCTATTTACCTATTAACTACCCTATTAACTGAAAAAAAATCTCTAATTGCACGTAATTCGTGACGAAAAAATCAAGTTGTGAGACATTAACAAAATATAAACATAGATATTCAATTTTAACTGAAGCAAAAAATCGAAATTCATATAGAAAAAAAACTTATAAGAATCGATTATTCAAAATAAGAAAATGGAATTAAATATTTTTCTTCATCCTTCGTGTGCACTTGATAAAAAATTCAACTTCAGGATTGAGAAAATAGAAGAAAAAAAAAACGTGCGTTCAAATGTGTAAAATTCCTCCTTTGTCGAGAAATTTGCCGTTTCTTTTGCGTAAGAAATCTGGATTGAACTAAACTAACAAAATAAAGTTTTCTTTTTATTATAAAGTAAATTGGTTTTCTGATGCGTTTTTTTTTCTCTCTTACTCTCATCTCACCAATGCTTTCATTGGACGAAATCAAGTTATAAAGGACGTGGTTGAGGAAGTTTTTCTAGTTTCTAGTAACATATTTGGAAAATTTATTTTGCCGATTTCCTTTTGTGTTTTTTTAAGGCATTCTTTAACATGCACTTTTGAAGTGATATTAAATTCTATTTTTAACCTTAGAGGAAATGGAAATGAAATTTCCCACTCGAACGGTAAAAGATACATTTTTACTGGTTTTAACGGCCCTTTACTAGAAGAAGGATATAATTAAAAAGTTTGCTTTTTTTATCGTTGCAGCAAGACTGAAGGGTAGATTCTGGCATAAATATATACATAGGAAAATGTGGAAAAAAATTTAGAAGTAAAATATTTTCACAGTTTACAGCGCCACCTATCTAGCAATATTTTAACTAAGTTCCTAGACATATAGTTGATTCCTGTCAAAAAAATAAGTAGCTCCAGAGATCACCGAAAAAAAATATGCAAGGCATTTTCAAAATTGTATACCATTATTGTAGTATTCTTAGATTTTCAAAAATATTTCTTGTTATTATGAGATAATAATTAATAAATAACCTTTTTAACTATTAATTGACATCTACTGATGTCCAGTGCAGACTTTATTTAATTTATATTAGGCATTTTTTTATTTTAAATGCTCAATGTAATTTGTCAAGTGCACGCGGGGCAAAGTGGACGGGGCAAAGTGAAATAGTTCATTTCGTTTACTTAATCATCCATTTATTAAATCACGCACGTATTTCTTCATTTATCAATTCATTTACACTCTTCTAATTATTTACTTATTTACTCATTCATTAA
The DNA here is from genome assembly GCA_038373865.1 of Uloborus plumipes. Taxonomy (NCBI): domain Eukaryota; kingdom Metazoa; phylum Arthropoda; class Arachnida; order Araneae; family Uloboridae; genus Uloborus; species Uloborus plumipes. The sequence continues at coordinate 12,453 of JAXGGA010022496.1, forward strand.
CTCAGTTTCTTATTCATTCTCTTTTTTATTTTTTTTCTCATATATTAATTAATTCATTTATTTATTTATTTACTTATTTATTTACTTATTCGTTTATTTTTTTTAATAATTAATTTTTTTGTTTATTTACGCTTTAATTTAATGAAAATTACTGTAAATCGTCGAATAGAAAATTTTTCATAAAAAAAATAATTTGTTTTTTCACTTTGCCCCATGATTTTTTGAGGTGAAAATTTTCCACATTTTTACGAAAGTACAAAATGAAAGATTTAGATGAAAAATAATATTTCAACAAAAGTTGCATTGCAAAAGCTATTGTTCTTTCTTTTGTACGATAGTTTTAAAGCAAATTCCTCATTTTTTCCTTTTGAAGCAGGTAAGTAATCTTACCAATTTCACTTTGACCCACATTTTCCTATATTTTCTTTTAATACTTATGTATAACTCAATATTATAATAAAAAAAATTTTAATTTGAGATCTCTAATTTAAATTACGTTCTTTCGCAAGGACAAATTACGCTATGTGTGTGTCTGCGTGTGTATGTGTGTGCACTTTTGCCCCTCTCTCCTGCATGTTGGTGCACCAAACTGTAGCAGACTGCGCCACAGTGTGCACGTTGGCACACTGCTAATTTGAAAGAAGGACTACACTGCGTTGAAGTCAAATATATATATGTAGCAATTTGTCTTTGGTCAAAAATTAATTTATTACTGAAAATGTTAACGTGCAATTTAAAATGATAGTTATTATTATGTTTCTAGTCAATGTAAATTTATAGCTTTCACGGCTATTTTTGAGCACCGTCTATTGAAATATTTCAACGTTTCTCCTAAAAATTTTTCTAAAAAGAAATGGTGTAATTGCATTGCATTTTATTGATCAAGATAATGTAGCTCAAATTTACTAAATAAAATATACTGTTTATATTGAGAAATAATGAAGAAAAAAAGAAGAAGAAGAAAGAAAAAAAAGAAGAGAGGTGGGCTACGGAGTTTTCTTGTAATTTCTCTCATTAAAAAAAGCGTGAAACTGCAGTATTTAAATGAAGCATTGCTATTTCAGTGCAAACTTTATTTTATCTTCAAAATTTAAAGTACTCCTTTTTGTTATTATGAAACATCACAGTATCATCTCTACCTACATCAAAATCTTCCTTTGTCCTTTTATTTATAACATATAGATTTATCGAAAGTAAAATTGATGCAAATTTTAAAGTTGGGACTTTTTATACACCTCGCTGAATGAACCTTTTATAACATTAATATTTAAATCTCATACATTTAAAGTTTAAGTGTACTAAGCTAGTAAAGGCTATTTGTACTACTGCTGCCTTCATTTTAGGAAATGCTACATTTTAATGCTAATCTTTTAAAACCGTAAACACCCACTGGCATTTTGTCAAAGGTATGAAAAATGAGCCAATTCCTCAAAGACCGTAACACGGGAACGTAACAATATTCGATTCGGAGTTTCGTTCTTGGATCGATGCCAATAAAATTCAGTTATACTGTGACGTGTGGTAGTAAATAAATTGAATGGATTTCGGACATTTATGCCGCAGTATAATGGGTTATGTTTAGCGTTTTGCCTTCAAGTTATAATCTATATCTTAACGATAGTTATATATTCAATGTAAAATAATAATCGTTTGGATAAGTTTAATGTACTTGTTTAATTTAGCTTAAAAATATAAATCATTTTGTTAGGTACTTTCTTTAGATTGCTAATGAAACATGAGCTTACAGTTTGTTTTTTTGAGCCACAATACTAAACCCTCCGTACTTACAAATTGAAGTGAAGTGAAGCTTACCATTGTATCGAGCAAATGACGTCATAACACCGTATAAAACGTTGTGCATTCCACCCGTGCAATTCACCTGGTAGTTCACCTTGCAATTCGGCTGTTGGTAGCCGCTTATGTCTCTAGTCATGTTTTGTTTTAACTTATGTTTTAACCTTATTTACGTTCTTACAGTTCGCGTGTTTTTAATAAATATGTTTTTAGCATTCACCATCCTAGTCCACTACCTCTGCTTCTTACACTTGGATCCACTACATATTTCGTAAAATAAAAAATAGTTTATTAATTTTGTTTTCTATTTGGAGTAAACAAAGTGAGAAATGGCTGAAGTTGAAACATCTGAGAATGAAATTCCTATTTCTCACAGTTGGGAAACGTTTCGAATCATTTCTGAGTTGTCAATTCCAAAAAAAAAAAAAAAAAAAAAATCAAGTTTGCGAATAAGTTTCCGAACTTGATACAAGTTCTATTCTCACTGCCGCGCAAAGTTATTTTTAGCTACCAGTTGGAAGGTATATCTATTTTTTTTAAGTTTTTTGCTTTCGCCTCAATTGAATCGTTTATTTCTGAAACCCGTCAAGCAAGAGCTTGAAAATATTTAGTTCCGCATTTAGAAAA
>JAXGGA010022497.1:0-14872 GCA_038373865.1 Uloborus plumipes
TCGCCCTTAAAAAAAAGGGTCATGCAGATACACTTACAAATTTTCCTTTAAAAAAAGAACGGTAAAATTGAATTCAGCACATGTCAGAACGTGTAAATTCTTCCAAATTGACAATTTTTCACTGATCCAATACTTTCTTTCACACATTATATGTAGAAGAAAATAAAAACATCTCTATTATTAAATAATATAGACTTGCTTTCCATCATGTAAGAAATTTTAACAAAAGCCAAATTTCAAACATTATATACCTGTCTTATTCATTTCATTGTTCTTCAACTTCTTTCTTAACACTTAAATTTTCTTTTCGATATCAATTAAACTTGTCTTGGGCTGCTAATCTATTCGTTTTAAAGTTGGTAGATAGCGAGTCACGGTGAAATAAGCTATTGTAAATAAATAACGTACGCTTATTTAAAAACTATTTGTTTCTTGGAAAATGCTCGAAACAGTTATAAGCCGAAAGGGTAAATTTTTTATAGCATTTTTCAAAAAATTTAGTTCATGCTATTGTTAACGCACGCGCCCCATCAACAGCAATTAACAAACTTTTGCTAATTTGGTGAAAAAAAGCCTTTTCTTATGTTTTAATTTTTGGGACAAAGTGTATCAATATCGGACCTTCTATATTTTTGTCTGACGACATTTGGACTGGCGACATTTTGTGGACTGGTGACATTTTGGACTGGCTACATTTTGGCCCGCGACATTTTGGGCCGGCGACATTTTGGGCCGGCGACATTTTTGGCCGGCGACATTTTGGACCTGCGACATTTTTTTCCGGCGACATTTTGGACCTGCGACATTTTTCCCGGCGACTTTTCGGACCTGCGACATTTTGGACCGGTGACATTTTGGACCGGCGACATTTTTACCCGCGACATTTTGGACTGGCGACATTTTGACCCGCGACATTTTTTCTCGGCAACATTTTGGCCACGACATTTTGGCCCGCGACATTTCAGCCGCGACATTGTGGGCGTATACCGGCCCGGTGCTCGAATAGCGGGGAAAACCATGTATCCTCTTATCGGGGTTGCAAGGCCTTCCCGAAACCTAAAATTAGCCTTGAGAGACCAATTTTCAAGACTAACAAAATTAGGGAAGGTATTTCCTTCGCCAGTGCTACTGCTGGGAACTCTCGTCAGAGTGCCCCCCCCCCCCTGACTCATCCCCCACCCACCCTCCTCCGGAGGCTTTTAACATTAATGAAATTTTTGCAATAGTCCAGGAAATTAATCAATTATTCAATGTTAGGAAAATTCTCAATAAAATTAAACTTGCTCTGCCTACCATTAGAAATGCCCCAAGTAACGTAGAAAAACTCTTTGCATTAGCCCAGATCTTTTTTAATCTGGACTAAGCCTGGACTTTTTTTGCTAAAACCGCCAAGTATTTTTTTATTATCTCCTCCAAAGTTCTCTGTCTAGTAGTAGTATTGTATACGAAAAATGAGCAGGCAAAAAGATGCCTTTTTCTCAGGCTGAAAGGCGCCCGCGGTGTTCTCTGTCTAGTAGTATTGTATTGTTAGATGAGCAGGCCGAAGTCCTTTTTCTCAGTATGGACGATTGAAACACTGATTCCGAATAAGTCAGGAAAGAGAAAAAGGAGGAGAGTAAAAGGTATGAAGGGAGTAGGAAGTAACAAAAAAAAAAGGGAGTCTTTTCAGGGCCACTGATATGTACATATTTACAAATTATAAACCCCCGTGAGGGGTACATGAGAGGATTCCAGAATAAATGATTGAGAGTAAATATAAGCTATATACACATATACAAAAAAATATACAAGAAATCACCAAGGGGCGAACCAACCAGGAACCCCCAGGGAGAGTAAGTAATCGGCAATCCGCGCTCAGAGAGTGCGCGATTTGAAGGAACAACTCCGACGTTAGGTGGGGGGGACCGCTGCAGCCCTACGGGTTCTGCGGCGGCCACCAGCTCCAGAAGGACCTGGTGCGAAGTCAATGGGAATCGTCCTGGTGTCGGACGGGAAGGAAGAGTTCGGGTTCCGTTTTATGAAACGTTTTTGCTTCCTGATCAGCTTGTTAGGGTGAGAGCTGAGGTTGTTGTAAAATTTTTTGGCAAGTTTCCGGATATGGGGAGCGAAGTAGCCTACCTTTAGGTCATTATGCAGGGTATCATTCCGGATATACCAGATGTTCCCTGTAATTGATCTTAGATACTTATTTTGTAAGGTTTGAAGTTTTTCCATGTTGGTTTTGGCTGCGTGCCCCCATATCGGAACTGCGTAATCCATGGTAGGGCGAACAATACTTTTATAAAGTCGGACTTTATTTCCCAGGGTAAGTCCCCGCCGTTTATTGGCGAGACAGCGGAGGAGTGCAACTTTCTTTACAGCCCTCTTGTGGATGTTCCTTACGTGTCGTCCAAAATTGGACTGACTGTCGAAGGTGACACCAAGATAAGTTACTTCAGTTGAGTACTTAATGACTTCGTCATTGAGGACGATTGTACGTGGCAGAGTGGATCTATTGTTGGCATGCATGACCAATTTAGTTTTGGCTGCGTTAATTGAAATACGCCAATCGTTGAAATAATTTGCAATGATATTAACATGTTTTTGCACATGAAACCTAGCAAATTTTGCGCTTGGGTGGATTGCAAGCACAGCAGTGTCATCTGCAAAGAGGCAGCTAATTGTATGATCATAGGTGGGAAAGTCATAGGTAAAAAGACAATACAGGAGGGGACTGATGACACTTCCCTGAGGGACCCCAGCCTGTATTGGCTTTCTGCCCGACAGAGAGTTACCCACCCTGACTTGGAAAGTACGAGCTTTCCGGTAATTAGAGATGATATGGATCAAATGATCCGGAAATTTTAGTTGAATGAGCTTGAAAAGCAACCCCCCATGCCACACACGGTCAAAGGCCTTCTCGATGTCAAAATAGATAGCCACGGCAGCCTGCTTGTTGACCCTGACTTTGGTAACCTGGTTGGTTATCCGTAGGAGTTGGTGGGTGGTGGAGTGTTTACTCCTGAAGCCGAATTGGAAGTCAGGAATGATTTGGTGCTGTGCCGCATGGGACTCAAGTTGGGCTCTGATAAGTTTTTCAGTGATCTTGGCCAGGGTCTTAAGAAGACTGATTGGTCTGTAATTTTGGGGGAAGGTGGCATTTGAGCCCTTCTTGAGTATTGGGCAACAATGGCATTTTTCCAGCACTCGGGGAAATAGCCGAAACGGAAAATGGAATTTATAATCTTGGTCAGGTTGGCAACTGCTTTTAAAGGGAGGTGTCTGAGGTGCAGGGTCGTGATGCCATCATCACCTGGGGCCTTCCTGACCTTCAGTCCCATAATGATAAGCATGATATGGAACGGTGAGTAAGTGGGGATAGTGGCTGTGGACAGGTTATGGTCGAAATATTTCGCCACTGTGCGATTGACATTACGGATAACCTCTTCGTTGTACGCATGAGCGTTAAGTTGGAACTGATTTTCAAGCGAGTCTGCAATGGCCTCCGCCTTATCACTCTCCGAGAAGACCAAGTGGCCAACGGCGGCATGAATAGGAGGCATCTCTGTCCTTCTGTTGGACAAGGATTTGGCCATTCGGTAGATGCCTCTAGTATCCTCATTAAGGCTCTCCAGTTTATCCATAAACTTCTCATTTTTGTGAGATTTGACTTTGCGTTTTATAAGAGCCTGCAGCCTGTTGGTTTCGGCTCTTAGGCTCGGGTCTTTGGTTCGTTGCCAAATTGATTTGGCTCGGTTTTTCTGCTTAATTAAAGCAGTAATTTCCCTAGGGAGTCTTAGAGGGAAACAGTTAATCACCTTTGCCACTTTTGACCTTTCCATTGCATTATGGATTACATTGGTCAAGTGGGAGATTTCTTTGTCAATGTCGGAAGTAGAGTTAATAAGTGGGTTACCTCTTACCTGCTGATTCACAAAGAGAGTAAAATGCTCCCAGTGAGTGGTAACCGTTGTAATAGTAGGCTTAGGAATCCTAGCTCCGAGGCTCAACTCCAGCCAAATAGGATTATGATCGGAGTTGAGCTCCGTGAGCGAGGTGATTTCGAAGCTGTCAAAAACATTTTTTGAGATGGCCAGGTCAATTGTTGTATTCACAGTATTAGTGAAATGGGTGGGGGAGTCAGGATAGTACAAGTTGTAATCCTTCTCCATGAAATAGTCAAACAGTGCTTTCCCGTTGCTATTAGCCCTCCCGTTGCTCCACAGGGAGTGCTTGGCATTGAGGTCGCCCATAATGATAGCTTTGTGCTTAAAATCTAGGATTTTATTAAAGTCTTCAGGGAGGAAATTTTTGGAAGGAGGGAGGTAGGCCGAGGAGAAGAGAAAGTCCTCGTTCTGGATGGTAGCAACAATCGAGCAATTTTCAAGCTCCTCAGTATCGATAGAAATTTCGTAATGGGGGATATTGGATTTAATGAAAATTAGGGTACCGCCACCCCTATTGTTGCGGTTTTTCTTATAAAACTTGTAATTTGGGAGCCAGATGTTTTCAGAGCCCCCAAAATGTGTCTCCTGAATACAAAAGATATCAGGAGACAAGTCAGCCACAAAAGTGCTGACCTCGCCCATCTTTTGAGCGAGGCCAGCCGCATTCCAAGAAGCCAAAGTAAGGGGCCTATCCATGACGGAATGCGGTGCTGAGAGTTTGAAGTTCTGAAAGGAGCGCCTGAATGTTACTGCAGACACCATCCAGAATGATCGGGACTTTGTTGACTTCCTGTACCAAAGAGGAGATATCCTTGACTTTGGTAACATTTGCATATGAGCGACCGGCACTCCCAGGAGCCGGGTTTGATCCCGCGGGGGGTTCGCTGGGACGGGAAGCAGGGACTTTCCGTACATTGGCTAGAGTGTTGGCTTGGCCTTGAGTCCCTGGGTCTTTCAAAACCCTATCCTTTGGCCTTTTGGGGCAGCCTTTGAAATTTGCAGTGTGCGGCCCTTGACAGAGAGCACACTTGGCAGGAACGTCAGGCGACTTTTTACATTGTCTAGTTTGGTGACCCTCACCGCATTTTAAACAACGGGGGGGGGGGGGTTGAGCAAAAGTCGCTCGAATGAAAGTATGATTGGCAACGATAACATTGTTGCGGAGTTGTTTTAATTTTTAAAGGTTCAACGGTAATTTTGAAATAGCCTAAATTTGTTAGATTATAAAATCCCTCGTTGTGTTGAATGCGGTGGAGGTACACCAGAAACAGGGGAAGAGGGCGATTACCCTTTCCCTTCATTTGGGTAACGCGAATGGGAGCGTACCCAGCATTAGAAATTTCTTGTGAGATGTACTCAATTGAGGTATCAGAAGAAAGCCCTCTTATCACCATTTTTAAATTCCTTTCCTCATTGAGGGGGAATGTGTGATGAGGAATATGGTTTTCCGTGCAATAATCAATGACTTTCCTGTACACTGTTAAAAAAATTTCCTGAAAATAATGAAAAAACATACGGCAGCTGAGTTGCCGGAGTGTTTCCGTTTCGTTAATTATATTTCCGTGATTTTACGGAAAAATGACGAACAGAGCGTTCGTCATTTTTCCGTTAGGCATTTTTTCGTTTCGTAATTCTCCGTTCTCCATTTTTTCGGTTCTTATTATCCCCGCTTATACGTTATAGGCTTATACCTATACGCTTTGACTTATATGTATACATGCAAGATGGAAAATTATTTAAATTTTGCAAATTAACAAGCGCTTTTATAGCAGCTTAATATCAATAGCAAATTATCTATGGAAGTTCACTGAATTAGTCCTTTAAGTGTCGCAAAATGCGTAGATTGTGTAGAACAACAAATGCACAAATTGAAATTTTAAGAAACATTTGAAAATTTGCGAAACAATATAAACATATAAAAAGAACAAACATGGGTAATGTGCTGCCTTATCTTTTTCGTTTGTTCTTTTTATATGTTTATATTGTTTCGTAAATTTTCAAATGTTTCTCAAAGTTTCTTAAAATTTCAATTTGTTCATTTGTTGTTTTTTCCAATCTACACATTTTGCGCCACTTAAAGGACTAATTTATTAAACTTTCATATATTATTTGCTATTAATATTAAGCTGCTATAAAAGCGCTTGTTTATTTTGCAAAATTTCAATAATTTTCCATCTTGCATATATAAGTATAAGCGTATAGGTATAAGCCTATAATGTAAAAATGTGGGTGATTAAAATATGGGAAAATGAGAAACAGAAAAATAGAGCAATTAAAAAAGGAGCGTAAACTAGCTCACCGGAAAATTATATATATATAAGACAAAATGATGAGCAAAAATGTAAACTTAAAACTCTTACGAATTTTGTTTTTTAGAAAAAGTTTGAAAATATCCGCTCATATACTTCAAACTTTTAAACATCTTGCCTTTTAAAAAAATACTAAAGCAATACAAGAATTGGCTTTTTTTTTTCATTAAAAATTTTAGTTCATTAAAATAACATGATTTTTTTAAAAAGATTACATCAATCTCGCATAAAATACTCAAATATTTTGAAGATGGAATGATCAATGCATAGTATTTCTGAGCGCATAACTTCAAAAAATTAAAAAGTATTAACAAGGTGCATTCTTTTAAAAATATTTTCTCTTATGTTTGAATAAAAATTAAGTTCTTCCGAAAGTTCTTTTTTTCCTTTCTGAATTTGAAACATTCGTGGTTCCTTAAAAAAAAAATCCTGTATTGTTACTGATTTCCTCTATTTTCATATATATTTACGTTATGGTGTTCATAGTGATCAACACTTTCAGAAATGCACTCTCAAAATTAACGAACTTTCTTTGTTTTTGATGAAATCACTTCCAAGAATATACCCCGAGCGAACATTTCGTAATTTTTTGGGGATGAATTTCGTCAAATGTAGCGAAATATTTCTTTATCCTAGTATTGTCAAATTGACAATCATTTTCGTAGTTTTGACAACATTAATTTCGTCACATTAACGAAGTAAAGTCATAAAGTAAAAAAGCTAAGTTTTGAAACTAAGCTTTTAAATCTTGATATAAAATTACAAAAATCATTTCCCTAAATTTTACTAACCCTCAGCACCAGTAAGTTCATACATGCAACTACTAAAATGTACAATTGGTTTACATCATGAAATAACTAACTGTTAAGTCTGGACTCAGATTAAAATAAAAATAGCAGAAACAAAAATAAAAATTCTTACCTCTTAAATAAAAATTTTCTTTTTTTTGTTGCTCAAAAAAGGCAACAATAGAGCGAGTAGATTTTAAAATGCACTAACACGCCCTTTTGTTGCCTATTTTGAATTTATCCATTGCGATAAACGAAGTCTTCTTAAAAATGTTGAGAGGAAATGCTGGATACCGAATAATCACATGAAAAGATCCATTTTATTTTTCCAGTCAATTTGATTAACTACACAGAATCCTGGAACAATTCTTCTTCGAATGCTATCAATAGTCAACGCTCTTCGACGAAGCATTTTCAAATTGAAACAAAATGGCGCACACATAATAACGTCCTGAGGAACACGATTAAATAACATTCGACTGTGATGACAAACGACAAGACACAGATGTCCTCTTTTCCATGCTAATGCGAATAATACAGCTTTCACAGAAGCGTAAACATGCACATTAATTCTCGATGACTTTACGTTACTTTTGCTGCGCACTTTGATTCAGTTATGAATCATTTGTGCTGCCGTCGTTTCTGCGCACGCCCCAAGTCTCTTTAGACTGTATCTAACTCTCTCGTGCGGTTATATTTCAACCACAAAACCGGGTAAATTCCGTTTTTTGTTTCTCCAACTTGGTAATTCACGGAATAGTTCCGTTTTTTCAAGGAAAAGTTCTGTTTTGAAACGAAAACGGAAATTTACTGTTAAAATCCGTAAAAATCTTCCTGAAAATTCAGGTTTTTTTTAACAGTGTAGGAGTCGGGATCGGGGGTGATAACATGGTGCTTTTGCCCATTGAATTTTATGGAGGCTTTAACTCCATCAATTTCGTTCAGCTTTCTAGCGAATTCCACAGAATTCTTTAATTCAGAAATTAGAATGGACGGGGGTTTGGCGTTTTTCTTTAGTTTTTGCTGTTTGAAGGCCTGGTCATCGTTTGTAGAGGTCGTTTCAACATTTGGAGCAGTTTCACTAAGGGCGCTTTTACACTTGACGACACGACACCGACGAAAGTCGGACGGTAATACTGCAACGATAAGTACGATGTCGTGTCGTCTATAGCACTGCTTTTCCACTTAAACGATATCGTTTTTCCAAACGGGTCATTTTCCACCGCATTTCATTTCGAAACAGCACTGTGTTCGCACGTATATTTTTATGGCTGCCAATTTAACAGATTACGACTACTATATTTGCTTTACCTCCGGAGAAAAAGAAAAATTAAGAGATGATATTGGGTGCACGATATTTTTAAAGAAAGGTACATTGTAGGCGAGTTTTATACACTTTTCAAGAAATTGTAAAACGATTTTAGGTGATTTTAAATATTTTTACTAAATTTACAAAGAATAGTAAAAATTTAAAATCTGGACAAGATTATTTAACCCAAGTAGTTTAATCTAAAGTGTATAATACATTTTTATAGTTACGAACAATGCTCTTTGAGTTTACCTGTTTCTTTCTTGTCCGTAGAAGATTTGCCGTCATATTATTCATCTAAAAATGTAAAAACTTCTTCCCATGCTTTTTCCTTGTAAATTTTGTTTTTGTATAAAATATTTCGCTTATCCCATAGACACGGTAGCTGCTCAATTAATTCACACTAAACGGGGACGTCAAACTTGAATGCCATGACTACTGTGTTGCTCATCGAAGAAAGTTCAGAATGAAAATTTAATCTGTTTTGAAACATTAAAAGTCGTCTGCGCTACAATTAATGAAACAAAGTATAAAATAAAATGATTAAAATCTTTTATTGCTTCATCTTTTATCAATCGTCTGCAAATTGAAGTTTATATTTATTAATGCAGAGATGTCGAATTTGAACGCCATTGCTATATGTCGAAGAAAGTAAACAGATGAATGAATGTCGTCCCGATTTTAAAGGCGAGACGGCTGCTATCCGACACGAATGGGACGACAAACGACGGCGTTCCTTCGGAGACGACACAATCGTCCTAGAATCGGGAGATGGAAAAGCGCATAGCATATTTTAATGCATTTTGCGTGCTCCAATGTCGGATGACGACAATCGCTTACGATTTATCGTTGCCGTGTCGGTAAGTGGAAAAGCGCCCTAACGCTATTTTCAGTGTTCGCCTCATGGGCGGGGTTTAACGGCTGCGACGTCTGCTCATTGGCCGCAGCTTCGTTTAAGTTTAAATTACTCTCCAGCACTTGAACATTATTGAAAATGGTATCATTTTGCTCCTTATCATCAGAGCTATTCGAAACAGTTTGTTTGATTTCGATAAGTGCGTTTTTGAGCATTTCCGTAGAAATGACTAAGTGGGAGGAGCCACTGCTCTCTGCTGCGGCCTCATTGGCCGAAAGAACGACAGGAGCATTTTCAACCGGGATGTTTTCAATCTCACTGTAACAGGCGCGCACCCAGAAGGGGGCTTTGGGGGCTTAAGCTCCCCCTATGAAAAAACTGGACTTGAAGGTCTTAACATCAATTACATTTTAAATTTTTCCACGGTGTCAGAAACGATTCAAGTCATTAATAACTCAATATATACTACGCTTTGAATCCAATGGAAATAACAAGTACGCACACGTATAACATATACCTTGTCTTTCTTAAAGTCTAGGGGAAAGTGGGTAAATTCTCACTTATAAAAGACCGCTCCGTGCTCCCCCTCATCTACAATTTCCAAGAAACCAAAGCATTGTTTTCAATTAAATCATTCATTGTACATGTACAGACGCATGAGGCATGGCAATGGGGCCTCAGCAAAGCATAGAACTCAGCAAAGCACAGAGCGTCTCATCATCAAAACCAAAATAATTTTAATTTCGAGGATTTGTCATGGAAAATCATGATGTTTCGCGGTGGCGAATTATAGGTTTGAAAATTCGTCATAATGAAATTTTTAAAGCTCTTTTCTGTCAAAAACAGAATTCTATAAAACACTTTTCATGCACATTTTTTGAATCGATTTCACAAAAGCCCCCAATGGCCGGGGAGGGGGAGAAGGGGCAATTGCGACATGATTAGCCGGCCACTGATTTTCTGAGAAACTTGCTCGAGAAACAAGAAAGCAGATAAAAAGTTAAAACAGATTATAAAGAATATAAAATGGTATTAACATAAAAGGAAGTACAAAAGAGAGAGGAAAAAAGTGACCGAAGAATACCTTTGCAAAATAAACAAATTAATCAAAAAAAAAAAAAAAAAAAAACGAACACTCAAGCCACAAACTTCTGTACTTCTAACCAATGAAGGCACTGGAAGGAAATTAAAAATTTCAGTACAGAAAACCAAAATAGTTAACTGAAAAATCTTTTCCTATTTTCTCCATTTTGATTTGGAATAAAAATATTTATAAAAAAAGTAGCTAAGAAAATGGGAGGAAGGGGGTATCCGAATCTAATTCCTCTCTTTTTTCGGCGTTAAAGTTAGAAAGGAATTATAGTTTTAGAGCTTCAAGTCTTGAAAAATTCCGGGAGAAAGTCTGAATGTCCTCATTGAAGATCGTCTAATAATTGGTTTTTGGAACACAAATTTCTAAAAATTCCGAAGGTGAAAAGTGAGCCCCATTTATCAAATATGGCCTACAGTTTTGTTTTTAAAACTTTAATTTCAAAAAATTAAAAAAAAGCCCCCCTCTTCCCACCAAGTAATAATGATAAAAGGTCTTAAATTTCGTTTCTGGAACTGTAATTACGAAAAACTGCTGGTGCAGAGTACATAAATCCTATCGCTAAATCTACCGATGAATGGACTATAACCACATTTTTAAGACTTCAAATTTTGAAAACTTTTCTGAGGAAGGCCTCCGAACTCTTTATATCGACAACAATGGAACTGCAGTTCTCTAAGCTCAGTTTCAGGGAAAATATCCTGCGGAGAGTTCCACATTCCATCCATTCCCATAACGTCATCAAAGATGGTCTACAATGGCATTTTTAAAACTTCAATTTAAAAGAATGTTCGAGGAAAGATCTCGAAAATCGTTTAAAATTGAGTTTTGAGATCTTTAATTTCGACAAAAAACATTCAGAGGAGAAAACCGAACCCTATGACTTTCTCTAACACCATCAAAGATGCTATTGCGTTGTTTAGCCATCAGTTTTGAAAAAAAAGTGAAAAGTTCCAAAACCCCCATTCATTCTCCTAACATATTCTAAGAGGGCCTACTATGGTGTTTTTTGGACATTAATTTGGAAAATTTACAATGGGAGAGCCCCTGACTCGTGCTCTTCCTAAGATGAACCAATGTCATCTTAAACTGCGCTTTTCGAGCTTAATATAGAAACATTCCTAAACCTCACCCCCAAATAGTTGCAAAAATTGCGTGCAATAATAACGTTTTTATGGCCTCAAATTCTGAAAAAATATTTGATGGGGGCCGTTAAGTCTCAAATCTCCCTAACATGATCAAAAGTTGTCTAACTGTTGTGTTTTTGAAATCACTTTTCAGAAATTTTTCCGGGGAGAACCCATGAACCCCCTATCAGCATGTTTGAATATTCCACTTTATGTCTTTGTTCATAATAGTAATGGTCTTGATTCTTATCATAACGCTATTCTCGTGAGTGCATTAATCACCTCAATTTAGAAGATCCTCATAGTATTTACCATTTACTTTCTTATATAAACACAATTTGATGAATAAGTAAAAAATTCATCTAAAATTTAACAGAAGCAAGAGAGCTTCCAATAAAAAAAAAGCAAAGCTCAACACTATTATTCCGGAAAAAATAAATAAAAATCAAGGGGGGGGGGGTAATCTATTAAAGTTTAGTATTTTCACGATTTTAAAATTTTAATCTAATGGCCTCTAGACACAAAAGGGGTAGGGGTGCTTGATGTCAAAAATTAGCCCCCCCTTAAGTTAAATCCTGGGTGCGCCCCTGCACTGTAACCCGTGTCACTGTGAATTCCTAGGAATTCATCTATATAGGAGTTTTCTTGATCAACCAGGGGACCAAATTGGTTGGTGATTTTGATCTCGGGATTGACCTGAATATTAGTCTGAGTTGGGGGGGAGGGGTTATCCTTATTCTTACTATTTTTCCCCTTCCTGTTGTTTTTACGTGCAGCTTTTTTGTTTTCGGTATTAGCAATTGCTGCCTGATTTGTAAGATCGTTAAATTTACTTAGCCATTCATTTTTGGTGGCGTCGAATTTTGCTTCAAGCTGAGCAACCGTGTTGTTACGTTCAGCCTTTAACTGACGTACAATTTCAACCTGCTCTTTCTTAAAGTTATCAAGTTCAGTCTCAAATTGAACTCTTTGCAGATTTAATTTAGCATCGCCAATGCATCTAATGTTATCATTGGAGAGTCTGGTAAGGGAGAAATAATCTCTCAAGACTCCAGGTGGAACTGGAGTCTCTAAATTACAAATTTGCTCCTCTATGGAAACAATCAGTTTGTCTAGTTCAGTATGCGTGGCCTCTAACTCCTTAAGAGGGGTGTTAGGTGTTATTAGTTTTGAGAAAAAAAGAAACTTTTTTGTTAGTGTGTTATGAATATCGGAATCAGTGATTCTTACCAATGCCGATTTTGAACTGCTCATCATGTCTGGAACGTGGATGTAGGAGGTGCAGGTCTCAACCCCAGTCGACGTAGCATCCCCGTCTGCCATGTTGAGGTGAAATATATGAAATTGGCGCTGGGGTCACTCCTAATAAAGGAGGTGCTCTAATATGGCCCTGAAAAGGGCCGAGCGGGAGTCGACCCGGTTTCGCTTGTAGGCCTGGCCAGATCTAATCCGGGCCCACCAGCTACTTCCGGGAAGGGATGGATGGTGTTATGCTCGCAATGACGAAGCAAGAGGAAGCGAGAATTGAAGCCGGACGGCACGGCTTCGGGTGATACCGTCTATTCGTTGTTTGAAGAGCTCTTAGTCTCACGTCCTACATGGACGCCTACCAACAGTCGAATGAATAATCTGTTCTCTGTCTAACTTATCTTCTCTGTAATTAATTGTCTTTTTGATCTCCCTCGGATTTCTCCCAGGGATCTCCTCAGCGAATCAGAGGTCGGCTTTACTTCAGCTAACCGCCCCCCCCCCCGGGGGCTCATTTCCACCAACGAGATGACTGGAAGGTAGGGGGCTTCGCCCTAGGTACTTCCAACTTCGAATTTAGAATTTCGTTCACATAAGATGTTTTCAACAATTGAGTTTTCACCAATGGAGTCACATGGTTAGAAACTAATTATGGGACTTACTTAACGTACAATATTTGGAAATGGTTGACTCCAGTGCGATTGATACTGTAACTATATATTAATTTTAATGTACCAAGCTTATAACACTTCCTATTTACTAGGGATGCACCAATAAGCAAATTGGCCGATTACCGATTAATCGGTTGTTGATAATCGGCCGATTAATCGGATGAGCCGATTAATGATGAGGATGATTATTTTTAGTGTTACCAATTTTACCATCACTGCTTTTTCTCTCTTATACAATTCCGAGTTTAGAAATAGTAAGTAGCGGAGACTGAGGACGGTTGTGACACGGGGCGGTTGTGACAGTCGTCATATTAGCTAAACCATAATTAATACCTGGTTGAAGCAAAGAGAGAGAGTATCAGCATGTTTGTCTGAATGTGTGTCAAAGCATTGCGGTAGCCATCGAGCGACAATAACGCTATCAGAGGGGTTGGTTACTTTTTAACAGTCAAAAGTAAGTTTTTTTGTTCGATTTCTTTTAGTAATTCCTGTTGAATGGGTACAGATAGAGAAATGAAAGTTTTCCCCCGTTAGTAGTGAACCTTAATAGTGAAATACCAGTGATAACTTTTTGTGTAGGCTAGTTTGTATTGCTATGGCGATTGCTGTTTTCAAAAGTAGTGGGTTGGGGTCGGTTGTGACAAATTTCTTGGGGACGGTTGTGACACGAGTAAAACATGTTTTTATCATATTTGATGCCCATAATACGCTTGAAGAAGACAGAAATAGGGCAGTGTGACCTAATGAAATATAAAGAAGCTTATAAAGAAGTGAAACTTTTTTTTCTTTCGAACAGCTTTGGAAATGCAACGTTAAATCGTAAGTCTTTGCTATACGAAACATTCATTCGTAAACGTGATGAAGCCGGCCGGCGCTGTCACATTGAAAACAACGTGTGCATAGGTTATATTGCTCATAAAAAAGTGCTTTTGAGCTTACATATAAGCTGAAAGCAGACATGAGAGTAAAATGGCTACTGAGAAATGGTTTCGTTCATTTATGAATAGAAATTTTTCACGTATGTTCGTGTAGCTCATGCAACTAGCCTTTCAAGAGTAACAAGCTTCAATAAAACAAATAAATGTGGAATCTTTCTTTGATACTTGAGAATTGTTATGAACAGACACGGCTATGACCCACAGGATGTGCATAATGTTGCCAAAACAGACGTTACGAAATTCCAAAAACCTGATATTGTTGCAAAACTTGGTATAAGGCTACTTCAACTGAACGAGGCATATTGTTAAGTGTTAAACTTTCCCAGATGAAGGTTATGTTGAACTACGTTTAATATTATTTAAAATTAAAAGTAGATACTTAGGGAGAAAATTTTAGTATTTATAAGCAGGCAAATGTACACTTTAACATAAAAACAACTTGTAGTAAATGAAAAATTGTCACAACCGTCCCCAGTCTCCCCTAAAGTATTTCTGAGAGAAGATTTTTTTCTATTTTCCTCATTTTCACAAATATAATTTTAAATATTTTCATTCAAATTTTCTTTGAACCAATTTTCATATTGTGTGTCCAATAATATTTACATTAATA
>JAXGGA010022498.1:0-14868 GCA_038373865.1 Uloborus plumipes
ACTGTTTTGCTTTTTCCTTACATCACGCGTTTAAAATGCTGAGGGTCGCCATTCTCCGAACAGACCTTGACCTGTATTTCTTGAGAGAGAAAAAGTATGGAGGGGGCACGTTGCGTGCTCTACTTTTTATTCCTTATCGTTTGTGTGGGAGAATCAAGTCTGATAAAAAGCAAAAGAAGATGGAAACATATTTATTTTACTTATTTATTTTCTTGACGATCCAATGGGCTGAAACAGTATTAACCCTTTATAGACTGCTAACTTAGCAGCACAGACTGGAAATTTGCGATGTTTTTAAAAATATATTTTTCAAACAATTACTTTTTTTTTTTTGGAAATAACAAGATCTGATATGTCAACAACATGGAAAAATTACACTGTTTTTGTTTTCTGCATCCGATAATTTGTAAAAGAATTTTTGAGCTTTGGTGATATATGTGTGCTATGGTCTTCAAAAGGTTAAAAAATAAATGAAAGTTATCTGCAAATTGCTGTTGGTAAAACTGATTTTAATTTTTTTACAAATCAATGTGAATTATACTATTTTAATTGAAAAAAAATTGCTATTGAATGTATGAATGCTAAAAGAATTTCAAGAAGCTTGGATATTATTTTTCAGAAAGATGAAATGTTTCTTTCATCCGTCATTTTTTGAAATTGTGCTCATTTTGGTGCGATATGGGAAACATAAAAAAAATAAATAAACGGAATGTAAACAGAAGCGATGTTATGAATTGGTGATCATTTGATGTCAAAAATGTGATTCCAAACCCAGTGTCATGGAATGCTTGTCATGCTTCCGAAATTGTATCGACTATATCGCAGCAAAACTATTTCACTGGTTTACAACAAACTAGGAAATCAGGGTTTCAAAATGCTCCTCTCACCTCTCCTCCTTCTTTCGTACTTTTTTTTTAAATTTTAATACTGTGCCTTCTGTATATACCAATAAATCAGTTAATATAGTGTGGCAATTTCAGATGTTAGCAGAGCGTTCTTAACCAGTTCTCATCTTTGTATAACTTTAACTATTGAATATATTAATTAAAAACCTTGAAAATTTGCATCTTTTGCTATTTTGGTAGCAAAAACTTACTAGAACATTTAAGATACCAGGACCAATCGAAACAAGTTTTTATGTCTGATGGAATTTGTTTGGAACTTCTAAGTCGCATAAAATTCGTACTGTAATCATTTTATGCAGATACTAGCCGGGTACCCGGCCCTGCCCGGGTTTGTGCCGGGTATGGTGTTTTAGTGACACGCGTTCATGAATTTTTTAACATTAAAGTGCATATCTATATACACAATGGCTGCTTCTGTAAACAATGGCAATTTTTTCTGTCTGGACAAACTAAAAAACTGTATTACACACCTGAAACACAAATGCAAGATGCAAATAATGTTTAGGTAAATCGGAAATGTTATAAGCTTGGTACAGGGTGCGGCGGAGAAACTTGCAGACTTGAAAAGTCAACTAAGGAAAAAGTACTTCATGTATCAGTTTACTACTTTTTATAAGATATGGTACCCATTCTGAATTTGTATATTAGTTAGATTTAAAAACTACATCGGGAAGAATGGCGGCCCCTGTTAACGATTCACTCATCTACCCTAGATTTGAAGTTTTGTTGCACTCTTTCGAGCATATTCACTGGGATGTTGGTGATAGAAAGCCGAATGTTGTTCTTCAGGCGTTGCAGGGTCCGGGGCTTGTCGTTGTAAACGATCGATTTGAGATACCCCCAAAAAAATAGTCACAGCGTGTCAAATCGGGAGAGCAGGCCACGGTACGTCACTTTTCAAGGAGACGTTATCACTCAACTGGTGAACCACAGCAAGTTTGTAGGGATGAAACTGGAGTTTGTTGTGAAGAATTCGTCTCAGTGTCCAGTCAAAAATCCCCAAAGCAGCAGCGTGTTTACGCGTGGGAGAGCGCAAAAACGACTCCCCTTTTCGACGTTTTCTAGGATTCTGGAAATCCGTTGACCTCCTGGGCCTCTTTTTGCCACACTCCCACTTTCCCGGAATGTTTTCACCCACAAAATAGTCGATTCCCAGCCAGGAATGGAAATAACGTGCTGAATTTTGAACCGAGTTCGGAAGGCACGTTGAGTGGCAACCACCGAAAGATGATTTGAAAAGTAAGATTCGGCGGCGAACGCTAGTTGCTCCTTTGTATAACGCATGGCGACAACTAAACTCTATAAGATAACAAAACTTCGGGACCCTCTCTTTAAAATGAGACTCTTCCCATTCCTTTCTGACCACTCCTTGCTAATTAGCATCCAATTAAAATCAGCAAGTTTCTCTGCCACACACTGTAAATTAAAATAAATATATATTTACAATATCAATCGCACTGGAGTCAAGTATTTCCAAACATTACACGTAAAATAAGTCCCATCATTAGTTTTTATCCTTGTGACTACATTGGTGAATGCATCTTACGTACCTTTCTTAGAAATTTTTTGACTATAAACATTTTCTGTTCTCTAACTGTTGCCAAAATCAATTATCTTTTTATTTAGTCTCGGTAGCGATTATTGGCACAGATGAATCTAAAAATCCCAAGAAAGCAATAAATTTCATACTTACTCCAGAGAAGCCTAGGTTCAAAATGTTCATTATGATTACTATTAATACTGTTGTTGCATAGCAACCAAATTTTTGCAACAATGCACTGAACATTTAATTATTTAATGGGGAAAATGACATGAAATTTACTATTTTCCATAATAACTTTTTTAAACTAAGCTTTTTAGAAATAAATTATAGCTTATCCTGCTCTCTGTTACTGTAGCTATCTAACGGTGCAAAAATGGTTAAAATCGGTCCAGTAGTTTGGAAGATTAACCCGGACATACGGTTTCAGAAGTAGTCTTTTATGTATATAGACTAGCCGGGTACCCGGCCCTGCCCGGGTTTCTGTGGGTGTAGGGTGGTTTATTGAAACTCATTCATAAATTTCCCAATACTAAAGTGCATATCTATAAACATAATAGCTACTTCTGTAAACAATGGCTATGTTATGGATAAACTATAAAAAAAAAATAATGCAAGCTAAAAAACAATAGCAAGCTACAAATAATGTTTGAGTAAATAGGAAATGTTATAAGCTTGGTATATTAAAATAAATATATATTTACAGTATCAATCGCACTGAAATTAACCATTTCCAAATATTGCTCGTTAAATAAGTCCCATTATTAGTTTCTATCCTTGTGATAACTTGGTGAAAACATCTTATGTACCTAATTTAGAAAAAAATTGACTATAAACACTTTCTATTTTCTAACTGTTGCCAAAATTCTCTTTTTATTAAGCCCCATTAGCGATTATTGGCACAGATGAATATAAAAATCCTAAGAAAGCAATAAATTTCATACTTACTCCAGCGAAGCCTAGGTTCAAAATTTTCACCATGATTACTATTAATATTGTTGTTGCATGGCAACCAAATTTTTGCAACAATGCACTGAAAATTTAATTATTTAATGGGGAAATTAAATGAAATTTACTATTTTCCATAATAACTTTTTTAAACTAAGCTTTTTAGAAATAAATTATAGCTTATCCTGCTCTCTGTTACTGTTGCTATCTAACGGTGCAAAAATGGTTAAAATCGGTCCAGTAGTTTGGAAGATTACCCCGGACATACGTTTTCAAAAGTTGTCTTTTATGTATATAGATTACCCATAATTCTAAGCCTTTATTTACGCGATTGATAATGATGTCGTTATTGGCTGACAAGAAAAGAAAGAACAATGATATAAAAAATGTTCTGCTGCTAGTTTTTAAGTGTTAAAAAACAAAATACTTACAATTACTAATTGGTGCAAACAAGGAATGAATCGGGACCTAATGAAAGCGACGTGTAAACGTAAACGAAGCACAAATGAGAGACGTATAAATGATGCTTTACAATCAGAAGGACTTTTCAAAAGATTTTCAGTTTTCTCTCTGGATAAAACTTTTGCCACCAGCAAATTTTAGTAGTTGCGATTGGCCTCCTTGTCTAGCAATCAGATAAGTCTCATTGCTTATTGGGAGGTTCCGGGTTCGAATCCCAACTCGGTAATAGATGTCATTCTTTCTCCTGTCTTTGTCCTTTCTTTATGTGAATGCGTTGTTATACTGTGAACGGTTAATTACCATATAAACGAGTCCTTATGGCATGAATGCATTGTGGAAGTGGACTTCATACCATATTATACGGTTGGAAATGTGAAGCAGCGCACCCTGAATTGCCAGCCTAGCTGACACAAAACAACAACAAAAAATAGTTGCGATTGCCTTTTCTTTTCCATGTTTCACGTCTTATTTAGAAAAAATTTAAATATATTTAAGTTTTATGCCCCCAAAATTCATCTCAATGTGAGGTCAGCAATCAGGGTCCAGGGATTTTAAATTTTTAACTCAATATTAGTTTTTGTGTTTTCAGCTAGATTAAGCCTTCTTCAAACGCATTATATTTCATCGACCATTTGTATCACTCTTTAACAGTTGCATCTTTTTTAAGTTGGATCTTCCCTGAATAAAATAAGGGACTTTATTTTGTGGCCGTTCATAAAATAATGGTTTTTATTATTATTATTATTGAAAAATATCATCGCATGCTTTTCGTGCCTCCAGTCTCTGCTCAGCTGGAATCACAGGTGAATCAAAAGCTTAGAAGCATCTCATGACGTCATTCGTGACGTCTAAAGAAAACGCGTCACCGCGCTCCAATAAATCTTATGCGTCACTTGGTTCCAGGTTCTTGGCATTGTTTTCCAACTGAGAGACAACCTTTCGTGAAATTACTATTATCCACAGGATACTTTTTGAAAGCTTACAGGAAAGGGGCTTGGAGTATTAAGATTAAGTTAAAAGTTCAAAATACCAGATAGGGATTGTAGTTACTTAAAACTCGCGTACTCGAGTCCAAGTAGACAAAAGGCAGAATAAGTACAGCTTCCATTTTTACAAGCACCATTAAGATAGAAGTCCGATTTAATTCAACACGCATTCCATAAGGACCAGTTTTATAAGGTAGGCAGCCATTCACAACACATATTCACATAAAGTAAGGACAAGGAGAAGGACAGGAGACAGAAAGTACACGCCCGAGCTGAGATTCGAATCCGGTTCCTCTCTGTCCGTACTCAGACTTCTCTGACCAAGGTGGCCGGACTGCAGATTGGGGAAAGGAACTTCGCTTTCGCAGGGACAATACCTTCGAGAAATTGATATAAAATCCAGAGGGGAGAGATCATGACACCCCCCCTCTAACCCATTAATGCCTGACTTTTTTTTCCAAAGATATTTTGTTTACTAGTTACAAATAGTGTTTAATGGACAGGAAAAAAAGAAGAAAAAAAATAATATGCAAAAAATAATTGTTTTATTAAGGAAAGAAAAATCGTCCCTTAAAAGTTACGATAGACTCCAGAGGGTACATACTTTTTTTACTAAAATGTTTTCTGCCTACGATATAATATTTAAAAAGACATTTTATAAGAAGAAATAAAATCAGCAATGAACATAAACTGGGAAGCTGGGAATAAATTTGAAAACTTTTTTCTTGAGATTGTGAACGATGTAATTTTTGATAAAGATCATATTAAAACTGCTACAGAACACACTTTACAACGGTTATGTGCTGCAATCTGTTACTAACGAATTGAAACAATACCAAGGTACTAATTGAACACTATTATTTGGTCGAAATGTTCCTTTTGGGGAAATTCAGACCCTTTTTTGGACCGTCCCTAAAAAGGGACACTAGGCATTAATGGGTTAAGTAACAGAATACACCCTAAAATTTTGAAGACACGTAAAATTCATCCTAAAACTCCTATTTATGTCTGCATAGTGCCCATTGACCTCCCCCCTTCCGATAATTCAACCCCTTCAAAACCACTCCCTTATGTAACTGCATGACATACATATGTTAATATGTGACTTTATTTTCCTGTAAAATATATTATACAGTGGATTGGGGGATTTTTATATTGTATAAAAAAATATATCCTTTAATTACTTTTAAAAAGATGTTTTTCCTCTGAAGTGGAAGTTCAACACCGGAGAAATTTTGAAGTTCTAAGCAAGATGTAACAAAATGTTTAAAAAAATGGATTGTAAAACATTTTAATAGATATTTTAACAGATTTTAGAAATTTTATTTATTAATTAATCGACATTTGTAAATATAGCTGTACTTGAACTCGATTTTTATTGACTTATTTTTTAGTTGTTGATTGAAAATTGTAACTTTGGGATTCAGGGAAGAAGGAGCACATTTATAGTGCTTTATTCATGCATTGTTAAATCCTTTTTCAAATGCCAGATGTTGTTGACAATTATCATTAAATTTAATTTTCTAACCTGGTGCTAATCTTCGCTTCTAACTCATGATACAGAATTTGTTTTTAGCTGATTTATTGTTGTTATTTCTTTTATTTATTTATTTATTTATTTTGAATATATTTTTACCACGATAAAAAAAAACTATTTTTAAATTAATAGCAATATGATATTTTAAATTACGTACAACATCTACTTCATTTTCTTAAATTTAATTACTTTTAGAGCTAAAGATTTGTGTACAAAAGTGTAAATAACATTTTCCACAGACTCATAAGATTGCTGTTGATAAAACAAAATTAATATGTTTCTATTTTATATTTAATTTAAAAGTTTTTTTTAAATAATAATATAA
Source organism: Uloborus plumipes (assembly GCA_038373865.1). NCBI lineage: Eukaryota > Metazoa > Arthropoda > Arachnida > Araneae > Uloboridae > Uloborus > Uloborus plumipes. The sequence goes on from JAXGGA010022498.1 coordinate 6,704, forward strand.
TCAAATTACAAAAAATTTACAAACTTCATCATATTGTACGTATCAAACATGTGGAAAATCATCGGATTTTCAGTTTTGGATGTAAAAAAGAGTCTGAAGCGGATTTTTGGACTCTCTCTCTCTCTTTTTTTTAGAATAAGTCCCCTAAATCCAAAATTCAGTTTCAGGAAATATTCGGTCCCTTGAAGGGGCATTACTCCCCCCCCCCCGCCTCTGTATCTGGGCCTGTTTTCAAGGGAGGATTAATAAAAAAAAATTATAAAAATGGTGGATCACGGAAATTCGGTTGCGCACATAGCATTTGACGAGTTACAAATCAAAATGTCTGAAAATAAAAGTTTTATAACAAATGGTGGATCGCGGAAATTTGATGGCGCAAATAACATTTGATGAGTTACAAAACAAAATGGCTGTAAATAAAAAAAAAATATGAAATTGGTGGATCACGGAAATTTGGAGGCGCACATAGCACTTGATAAGTTACAAGACGAAACGTCTAAAAGTAAAAAAAAATATATAAAAATGGTGGGCCTCGGAAAATCGGTGACACACACAGAACTGACGAGCTGCAAAAAAAAAAAAAAATGTCGGTAAACAAATAATAATAATAAAAGTAGTATAACGGGTAACTGAAATTCTGTAACGCACATAGCATTTGATGAGCTACAAAACAAAATGTCTAAGTAAAAAATTTATAAAAATGGTCGGCAGCGGAAATTGGTTTATCACACATAGCATTTGATAAGTTGCAAATTAAAATGTCTGTAAGTATTGTCCAACGAATTTTTTATATGTATTGGAAAAGGTGGGTACAATCGGCGAATGGAATGACCACGTGATACCGCTGAACTAACATGATAGGTTGAAACAGCTGTTGCGACTGTCTCGAGATACAAATACGCTGCTGGCAACAACAGTTCAAGAGTGTGGATGAACTTATGAAAAAGAAAAACATACTTGCATAGAGTTATTTCTTGCAAATATTTCTTTAATCTTGTTGTTTTAAAATATATTGTTGTTTTTCTTTAATCTTGTTGTTTTAAATGTTGTTTTTCGATGAAATATCTTTAAGTATTTCATCGAAACAATTTTTTTTTGTCAAAAAACGGCAACAAAATAATTAATAAGTGAAAAATGAGGAAACAGCATATCAATCAGAGGCGACCGAAAATAAAATTTTAAGGAGGGGGAAAATTATCAATTTGCCGAATGATATTCCAATTTTATCGAATGATAAAATACGAGCATGCACACATGTCGTACATACATAACATTTAGTGCGAAAAAACATTACGCATATTTAAAAAAATAATTCTAAAAACTAAAAAAAACAAATAATCTCAATGTTGCAATATTGTCTTCAAATTGCCGAATCGTCAGCAAAATGTGCCGAATTCGGAAATTATTGGGAGGTCACAGTGACCTCCGGTGACCTCACATCGGGGCGCTCAAGATATTAAGAAAAAGCTCCATCAAGTTACAATAGTTATAAGAGTTCTCACTAATCTAAAAAAACTTACTAATCTAAATCTTCTCTAAAAACAACTTTCTTCCGTTGCTTTCCACGTCGGCATAACAGCTTATTCATTTTTGATTCAACTTGACCCATACTGGATATAATTAATACCTTTCGAAAATTTGGTTTAAATATTTTCTTATATGAAGAAAATATATGCTAATAAAAGTGTTGAAATCATTAGTTGACAGGAAAATAATACTAGTATTGCATGTCATGTTATTTCGGTGCCTAAAATTATACAAATAAGTAAAAGAAAAATCAACTACACCACCCAGCCTCTATTACTGAAAAATTCAAACTTTTAAAAAAGAATGTTTCGAAAAACTTCCGGCAGAACATTTTATTTCCGATAAAACATTTCTAAAAATTAAAAGGCCGACAGTTTAAAACCTTAGAGTTTTGTAAGCTTGGATAATGCATCTATTTCTCTTCAACAAGTACGAGTATCTTTCAAATCCGGTTTTAAACATTCTTTGAATATGTCTTTTAGAAATACCAATGTTTAAACGTTCTATTCCCAAATTTGTCAGAGACGAGAGCTAATTTCCCAAGCGCTTTGACGTCATTCGTGAATTGTACAAAGAATTCGTTCCTAATAAACTGCATTGAGCTATGGGGAATTGCGCGCCTGCTTCTGACGCATTCTAAAGATTCAAAATTTTCGATGGCAGAAAACTTCTTTCCGATTGCAAGAATTTTAATTTTCAAAGCACTTTAATGTCATTCTTTGCGTTTTTATTTAATTGTCGTTTGTATTGCTCGTGGAAAATGAATGAAACTTTTAAGTTATTTAAATGGCAGAGAAAATGGCGCGTATGCGACTCATTCGAAAGAACAAGGATTGCAATTAGTTTACTCAACTTGCCATTCCTGCTTGCACTGTGTATTGTTCATTATTTGCATAAAAAAATAGCTGTGATACGCAAATTAAAGTCGGGAATAAAAGCATCCTTCAAAATGACCAACATTGGCACGAATGAGCACACTTAGCACGTTATTTCAAGTTTTTCCAAGGGTAAAAACACAATACAATTTCACCAGAAAACAACAAAAACCACGCCCATGTTGCCAACTGTAAGGTTTCTCAAAGTCAGGGGGGACAAATGACCCCCCTGCCCCCCCCCCCCCATAAATGACGGGCCTGACACTTAGCCCACTAAAATACTTACACTTAATTATGGGAATAGATTTACCTTCTAAATAAATAATAGCGCATAATTAATACAAAGAAAAAAAAAAGGAATCAACAAACTGCATAAGAAAAAAGTAGACTATGACCTTTATTTACAATATTTATTTTACCTACTAGCTGCCAGGGCAGCTAGATTTGCTTCCTGCGGCATGTTGATCTATAACGTCCCCCTTCTCTAACTTTTACCTCATTCTGAAGTTATATTATTTGATATAATTTAATGTTCATTCGATTTCAAGACATACCACGCACGTGGCCCGGAGTTGCACGGGAACTTCGTGCCCTGAAAGTAGTGAGGAACATTTCAAGAAACTACTCCTCGCCAAGGCGGCTCGCTATCAGGCGCTTCACGCCTTTACTTTTTTCCAAAATAAAAAAAATCATTCGAATTATTGAGATGCTTCGCGCCTTCAAGATGGTGAGGAAAGTTTCAGTAAGTTCAGCTCGCTCAAAGGAAAAAAGCAGACATAGATACTCAGTTTTTAATATAAGTAGATGGCTTTTCAATAAATAAATGTTTCAAAATATTACAAGTAGCTAGCGATAAAAATACTATGTAAGTGGCCCGCTTATGAGTTTCGTGTTTGATTTAGTTAAGCCTTTATTCAAAATTCTCATTATCATTGTTATCACTGTTTCATAGCAACGACGTTTTGCAAAAATTGATTTCATATTTAATCATTTATTAGGCTTAATCGCTTTAAATTTGACTACTTATTAATTGATATCTTCGCTAATTAAAATCGTATAATTATATCAATTGAAACTAATGAAGCCTGAAAAATTACCTATCTATCGGTACCTGGTTCGACTTTCATGTCATTGGCGTTCAGGAGAAAGAAGCGTGACATAGAAAGATAGTTAGAAAGATAGAAAGAAAGATAGTTAGAAAGAAAGATAGTTAGAAAGATACTCAGTTTTTAATATAAGTAGACTAGCTGCCAGGGCTGCTAGATTAGCTTCCTGCGGCATGTTGATGCATAACGTCCCCCCTCTCTAACTTTTACCTCATTCTGAAGTTTTATTTGATATAATTTAATGTTCATTCGATTTCAAGACGTACCACGAACGTGGCCCGGCGTTGCACGGGCACTTCGTGCCCTGAAAGTAGTGAGGAAAATGTCAAGAAACTACTCCCCGCCAAGGCGGCTCGCTAACAGGTGCTTCACGCCTTTACTTTTTTCCTGTATAAAAAAAATCATTCGAATTATTGAGATGCTTCGCGCCTTCAAGATGGTGAGGAAAGTTTCAGTAAGTTCAGCTCAGGCGCGGATCCAGAGTGGGGTCATGCAGATCATGACCCCCCCCCCCTTAACCGACCAAATATAGCAAAAAATTGCATTTTTGGGACTTATTTTACGAAAAAACTGCCAAACCCCCCCATTTTTGCACAAAAATTGCACTTTGACCCCCCCTTTCCGAAAATGACCCCCTCCTTAACCAGAAGCTGGATCCGCCCTTGGTTCAGCTCGCTCAAAGGAGAAAAAGCAGACATTGATACTCAGTTTTTAATATAAGTAGACTAGCTGCCAGGGCAGCTAGATTAGCTTCCTGCGGCATGTTGATGCATAACGTCCCCCCTCTCTAACTTTTACCTCATTCTGAAGTTTTATTTGATATAATTTAATGTTCATTCGATTTCAAGACATACCACGCACGTGGCCCGGCGTTGCACGGGCACTTCGTGCCTTGAAAGTAGTGAGGAAAATTTCAAGAAACTACTCCCCGCCAAGGCGGCTCGCTAACAGGCGCTTCACGCCTTTACTTTTTTCCTGTATAAAAAAAATCATTCGAATTATTGAGATGCTTCGCGCCTTCAAGATGGTGAGGAAAGTTTCAGTAAGTTCAGCTCGCTCAAAGGAAAAAAAGCAGACATTGATACTCAGTTTTTAATATAAGTAGATGGCTCTTCAACAAATGAATGTTTCAAAATATTACAAGTAGCTAGCGATAAAAATACTATGACAGAAATTCAAGTGAAACACCATTGCAATCGCTTCGAGGCGATCGCAAATTGCAATCGCTACTGGAAGTCGAATTACATTAGAATCGCATCTCGTAGCGATTGTAACTTGTCCAAATTTGGGAATTTGTGATTGCATTGGTGAGTTGCGATCGTCCGTGTTTCACTTGAATTTCTGCCTATGTAAGTCGCCCGCTTATGAGTTTCGTGTTTGATTTAGTTAAGCCTTCATTCAAAATTCTCATTATCATTTTTATCACTGTTTCATGGCAACCACGTTTTGCAATGCAACAATGGCTTTCATATTTAATCATTTATTAGGCTTAATCGCTTTAAATTTGACTACTTATTAATTGATATCTTCGCTAATTGAAATCGTATAATTATATAAATTGAAACTAATGATGCCTGAAAAATTACCTATCTATCGGTACCTGGTTCGACTTTCAGTTCATTGGCGTTCAGGAGAAAGAAGCGTGACATAGAAAGATAGTTAGAAAGAAAGATAGTTAGAAAGAAAGATAGTTAGAAAGAAAGATAGTTAGAAAGAAAGATAGTTAGAAAGATACTCAGTTTTTAATATAAGTAGATGGCTCTTCAACAAATGAATGTTTCAAAATATTACAAGTAGCTAGCGATAAAAATACTATGTAAGTCGCCCGCTTATAAGTTTCGTGTTTGATTTAGTTAAGCCTTCATTCAAAATTCTCATTTTCATTTTTATTATTGTTTCATGGCATGGCAACCACGTTTTGCAATGCAAGAATGGATTTCATATTTAATCATTTATTAGGCTTAATCGCTTTAAACTTGACTACTTATTAATTGATATCTTCGCTAATTAAAATCGTATAATTATATAGATTGAAACTAATGAAGCTTGAAAAATTACCTATCTATCGGTACCTGGTTCGACTTTCAGTTCATTGGCGTTCAGGAGAAAGAAGCGTGACATAGAAAGATAGTTAGAAAGAAAGATAGTTAGAAAGATAGTTAGAAAGATACTCAGTTTTTAATATAAGTAGATAAAGGAAAAGAAGTGTTTTTTCCCTTAATAGGTAAACTCATAAATTTTATTTGTCACGCCACAATGAATCATGACATTCGATATCTATCAATTATAAAGATTAGAGGAGCATCAGCCCTTGAGAAAATTAAAATCAATTAAGTATCTTTAATTGCTCAAAACATAAAAAAAAAAATAAAACCTCAATTAGTTATCAAATAAATTGAAGCACTCTACAAGAAATGTATTTCTAATTTCCCTCAAAACCACACTTTAGGATGTATGCGATGCTAAAAACATCATATCCTACGCATAAACCAGAAAAAAACAGGGAGAAAAAATCCTCATTTGCAAATATAGTGTAACTTCGGTAACTCGACACGTAGATAACTCAAACAATCCCAGTAAGTCGACAATTACTTTTGCTATGATTGGCGCAATAATAAATCCAATGGGCGGAAACCTCCCTAAGTTGACACCACATTTGCAGGAACCTCCATAAGTCGACATCCAGCAGCGCTTTTAGTTCACTTTCTGCAACCAAGATTCTTTACACATTGACCCTTTCTGAGAATTTTATGCTGCAGTTTCTTGTTTTTCAAGCAGTCAATCAATTCTTTTCTGGAGTCTTTTTTCTTTTCAAAATTATGGACTTATTCCTCATGAGGTATTCAAATAATACTGTTTATTTTATCATGTACTTTTTTCCACACACACAAAACACACACACACACACACATCCGTTAGTGGAATTTATTTTAATAATGTGATTGGTAAGCACTAGAAAATAAGTGATACGAAAACCTCTTTAGGGATTGAAAGGATGGAACCTCATTAACCCATTAATGCCTAGTGTCCCTTTTTAAGGACGGTCCAAAAAAGGCTCTTTTTTTTCCCAAAAATGAACATTTCAACCAAATTATAGTGTTTAATTAGTACATTGGTATTGTTTCAATTCGTTTTTAACAGATTGCAGCACACAACCATTGTAAAGTGTGTTCCGTAGCAGTTTTAATATGATCTTTATCAAAAACAACATCGTTCCCAATCTCAAGAAAAAAAGCCAAGTTTTCAAAGTTATTCCCAGCTTCCCAGTTTATGTTAATTGCTGATTTTATTTCTTTTTATAAAATGTCTGTTTAAATATTATATCGTAGGCGGAAAAAAATTTTATTAAAAAAAGTGTACCCTCTGGGGTCCATCGTAACTTTTAAGGGACGATTTTTCTTTCCTTAATAAAAAAAATATTTTTTAATATTTTTTACATAATATTTTTTAAATTATTTTTCCTTTCCATTAAACAATGTTTGCAACCAGTATACAAAATATCTTTGGGGGGGGGGGGGAATGTCAGGCATTAATGGGTTAATTTACACCAGCTTAACTCGCCATGTTTTCGTGGTCCCTTGGTGTGTCGAGTTACCGAGGATCCACTGTATTATCATTCGACTAATACAGCAGTAGCTTTAGAGAGGCTAGAAATATCTACTGGGTGGGAGGTTGTCAGAAGAGATCTCACATGTCAATTACCATAATAAGATTGGCAATATGGCCAAAAACGAGATTTCTGAGAAGTCAATTCCCCTTGTTGCGCCCCTAAGTAACAGTATGATGCTGCTATCTCATTCGTCTCATTTTTATTTCTCCTCCTACATTCCACAGGGATAGTGACCACTATATCCGGGCCACGATTTCAGATTCCGAAAGCTGCTTTGGAAATGCTGACACATTTTCGTGACCATTTCGCCATTCCATTAAAAGTGCCGAAGTGAGTTTGATTATGTAAAAACTTGTGCTTTTGAAGCTTTTGCAAAGTAAATAAATAGTAGGGTGATTCCACCATCACGTGCGAACAATTGGACTAAATGTTATATAATACAAATTATTTAGAGCTAAAAATTAAAGCGACTGACCTAGTGAACTTTACTAGTGGGATTTGTTTAGCAAAGAACTATTTTATTTTATTTATTTATTTATTTTTCTTTTCTAATGAAGTTAACTCGCACACGCGAAACACTCTTTTAACAACCATTTTAGACTTTTCAGTTCCAGCAAAATATCCTCAGAAACTGTAGCATTTTTTATACTTTGCTTTCTAGTTAATTATTTCTGAATGCGCGTTTCAAGAAAGAAACAAATAGGGGATTATTCCAAAAAATAAAACAATCACACATTTTTCTCCTGTATGAATAGGCTCTATATTTTATTTCGAAAGTAACACATAAAAAATCCAATAAACAAAATAAAAAAAGTCCCTAAGAAATCCCATATACACGAGCTATTTCTTACACTAAGGTTTCCGAGAGTGGCTGCCTTAGAGAGAAGAGGGGGTCGTGAAGAGTCCACGGTAGGGCCGTGGTGGCCCGATCGGTAAGGTGTCGGACTCGTAATCGAAGGGGTCCCAGGTTCCCAATCCTGGCCGGTCAAAGATCCACCGTGTTCATTAATGATGGCTGTGGCACGTAAAAAATGGGTCTTGGTCACA
>JAXGGA010022499.1:0-14867 GCA_038373865.1 Uloborus plumipes
CGCCCCAGGGCAAAACAACTCAACTCCCCTCGAAAAACGCCTCAGGGCAAAAACAACTCAACTCAACTCGAAAAACGCCTCAGGGCATGCCTGGGGCAAAATGCCTGAGGGGATGCCTGGGGCGGGGGCGTGGCACTCCGCCTGCACCGCCTGCACAGCCTGCACCGCCTGCACAGCCTGTGTTTTGGAATCGGCATTTTTATACTACTCTCGCCCTGGGGCAATTTTACGGGTACTGATATTTTTTAAGCAAAAATTCAAGTATTTTGTTACATTCGAAGTTACGTTAAACAAGCGATCTTTTCTCCAGGATAATTGTATTTTTAAGCTGTATTTAATGGTATCATTGAATTTTTGAAATACATTTTGAATGATTTTTAAAAATGTGTCAAAGTATGGTAACCCTAAACACGAGGTCTTAGACGATTTTTAATGAGGTGGGGAGAGGCCTGAAGTCAGGGTCACTTCCCAAAAAAGTTTTCGATCCTGCTGACTAAAAACGGAATTTTAAATAATATTTTATGATATGGAAGTGAGGCGTTTGAGAGCTTTCCATAGAAAAAGTTTCGAAATTGAAGCTCTAAATATGCATTTATAGGAACTCAAATGCATCTGACAGGGCTGGCGCTGAGTGAAAAGATGGGGATTAGGGACTCAACTACAAAAATTTTCAAATTTTAGACCATCTTCAAAATGTTGGGAAAATAAGGGTGGAGGGTCTTCTATTTAAAACATATTTCGAGGCATCTCCTGTAATTTTTTTTCCCGCATGGCTTAGATCTTCGTGATAATATTTTGAAGGCAAAAAAACAATATATATATGTGTATAAATAATATGTATGAAAATAACTGACCCATTAACTGACGTAATTATAAATAATATATACAAAGTTTGAGTGTATATAAAGTATATATAAAGTAGTTTGAGTGCAAAATAATCAATATATTCTGCAGAGGTGCCTCGACATAAAGTCATTGCTAACTCTCCAAAATTTCCTTATTCGCCAAATAATGTCTGCCAGTTTGGAAAATTTGGAAATAACAATTAAATAAATTTTTGTAAGGATGTCTAATGTTTCTTTTCGTTAAATGTTGATACTTGTGCATGCTCGTATTTTATCCTGAACAAAATTTGAAGTTTCATTCGGTAAATTAACTTCCCCCTCCCAAAAATTTTAACTTTGGGCTCCCCTATTAATTGGCAGTCCTAAATAAATATGAATTAATAAATTATTAATTTCAAAAAAAAAAAAAAAATACTGACATGATTTATGTTGACCATTGTCTGTACAATGGCTTTTACTAGTTTTCCTGTTCGCCATATTTTCAAGAAATGATTGTTTAAACCAAAGGTATGGAAAAGTATCAACTTAGACCAGAAAATGAATTACCTCAACTCAAGATTTACGTCCCCTTCCCCTCCAATTGCTTTTTTTTTTTTTTTGCTGAACTGGCATTTTGCACTCCCTTCTAGTTGAATTTTTTTCTCTATATATTTTATAGCGCTTTGGCGTTCTTGTTTTTTTTTTTTTTCTTTCTTTCTTTCTTCCTTTATTTTTCGTTTATTTATTTTTACAACGAACTGTGTATTAATTTTTTCCTCCGCTATATGCGCCCTTACGAGCTTGCGCCCCTAGGCCAATACCTAGGATGGCCTATTGGGTAATCCGGGCCTGCTCGCTATAACGTGATTCGAAATAGTTATAAATCTCTAACCTTGCTCATGTATTTTACTTGCCTATTCTAACAAAATAGTCAAGATCATCGGGGCCCCATTTTCTTTACGTGCCCACAGAGGCGCCCAGAACTAAAACTTTTGGGAGGGGGAAAACTATCAATTCGACGAATGAAGTTCCAATTTTACAGAATGATAAAATACAAGCATACACACATGTCGTACATGGATGACATTTAGTGAGAAAAAACATTCGGCATATTTAAAAAAAAAATTCTAAAAACTAAAAAGAACAAATAATCTCAATGTTGCAATATTGCCTTCAAATTGCCGAATCGTCAGCCAAATGTGCCGAATATGGAAATTATTGGGAGGTCACGGTGACCTCCCGTGACAGCCCATTAGAGCGCTTCTGCGTGCCCAGTGCCCCCAGTAGGTTAAAGACGGCCCTGGATTTGTGCTCCCTTGGGGTGTCGAGTTGTCGAGGTTATAGGAAAAATAGGACTACTTTGATCCCGGCAAAAGTAGCGATGTAAAACATTGATTGCCAAATATGCTGTCTCAGTTTACGTCTGTGTGTGTTTGCGAAATATATTACAAATATAGTCTTTTATACACTAATTTATTTACATAAATACAATTATACATTTGTGTGCATATGTACAGATAGGTAAAATATATAGAGACAAGAACTTTGAGTACAATGAAATTCTATTCTTATTTGTGAATTCAAAATTGTTAATTATAACTATTTTACATTTTATATTTGATTGAAAGTAACTTTTACAGTTTTTTAAACTAAAAATGTTAAGCAAAAGTTTAAATAAGTACAACAAAAAAATTATCTTTTGGAGGGCCATATGAAATAGTAGGGAAATGTGGGTAAGGTATTGAAAATATAATACAGCAACAACAAAATTCTCAAGAAACAAACCTTATGATGGGTGTAAAATTACTATAATTATTATAGGAATGTGGCCACAAGAAAGAGTAACGGGAGGGTTCCGGGTTCGATACTAGCCGATCGAAGATCCACCGTAGTGGTGGCCAGGTGACGTCAAATAAGGATCATGGTTACAAAGTGCTCTGCCCTTGGTCTTGATCAACAGAGCGCACTTCAGGGCAACATCCCGGTTAAATCACGAGTTTGTGGTAGATACGGGGACCCTGGAGTGTGCAGTGAAGTCATTTAAAAACGTTATAATTATCTGAAAAAATATGTTCTCATTGCAAAAATGCAAAAGAAATTTCCTTATCTCTTTTCAAGTTAGCTAAACAGCAGTCTTGTGGAGTTTTTTTTTTTTCTTCTTCTTCTGGCTGGGACAACGTTTTATATTTCTGTTTTGTTTTACAGAATATGCGTAGATATATTTTATGGATTACATGTACTGTACAATACTCCAGAAATCAGACAAGTCATCATGAAATCATTAGTCTCCCAACTATACCGAAAGAAAAATCAACTGAAAAATGAGCATGGAATGAAAAATTACCTCTCTATCAAGTTACATAAAACTCTCAGTTTACTATGCATGTTTCGGATAATTCATAGATCTTTGAAGCTTTCAATAGCAACTTTCCGAAAAGCCTAAAATACAAAGGTTCTTTTTGAAATATGAAATAGAACGAAACTGACAGCAGATATGATAAAACAGAAGTTTATATAATTGTCGCTAAAGACGACTGATAGTGCTAAGCGATCGAAAACAAATTTATATACCTCATTTAAGACTTAATTAACATAGTATACGTTTAATCATCATTTTTTCAAAGTTATCCGTCTTCGAGCTATACAAAATTGTATCTGGTTAATGGATACTAATAAGTTTGTACTTTCTTTTCAAATTACGTGTATAAATTACATATTGCGCAGTTTTGTATTTTTGACGTAAAAAGTGAAAAACGACAAACTGGATTTCAGCTTATTATTATTTTTTAACTTATTGTTAAATCACGACAACCAGTTATTCGACAGTGGAGCTAATACCGCATTCATTTATCTAATATAATATTGCGCTATTAATGAACAGAGCCTTTACCATCACTCTGAATGTCTAAACTTTTCTGTTCAAAATGATGTTTTGATTAGTTTTCTGTGAATTTTTCCTTTCTGATTTAAACATTTTGTAACCCCAGAAACAAAAATTCTTGTGCATCTGAGGGAAAATAAACTTATGCTAATATTTTATGTGTTCTTTAACAGAATTGTTCAAAAACAAAAAAAAAAAATCACTCAAAGATGACGTTCACATATGTCTTTTTTCAAAATTTAAATGATAAAAATAAGTATTTAAAAATTCTTTTCTCGTGAGCAACGGTTGTTGAGATTGAATCACGTGATGATAAAAGCAGTAAAAAGTATTTAAGAAGTGAGGATCAAGTCCCTTAAATTATGAAAGTTCATTTTTGCACTTCAATCAGCACATCATAAGTTATCCGTGGTGGTGTCCGTGATGAACAGGAATAGGAATAGGTATAGGGTGATGTTGTGGACAATGATGATGGCCGTGGTGCTCGCTCATCATTTTAGCCAACATCCCAGCTGCCAACATGTATCCCATTTCGTGTCCGTGGTGCTGGTTGTGATGTCCGGCCAAAATTGAGTGGATAACCATAAACAAAAGCAAAAGGAATCGGATAAGAAGAGCCATGTCTGAAAGAGAAATTGCAAGTTTTATGTAATGAAGCAATAGTTGGTGTCGTATATCGTGAATTGGTGTATCTTTTTGTAAATGATTTTATAATGTCTTAATATACAAAAACCTTGCCATTTTTTCCTCGGGTAAAAAATACATGTGTTCAACTACTATTTTTCTTTTGATATTTATTTTTGGGAAAGTGAGTAACTTTTCTTTTATACTAAAAGATAAAAACTAAATGACACCAAAAAGATGAAACATTTAACGAACAAATATGCATTTAAAAAATATGGTGATGTACCGCTTTTACAATAGACAACACATTCAATGATGAAAACAAAGTGAGGAAAAGAAAAGGGGAAAACTGTTGAAGGGGAAAAAAAACAATTGATCGCAGTATATTCACTTTCAAAACAATGTAAGTGAACGCATTATATTTGAACACAGAAATTAAATAATCAAAAGAGTATCAGCTAGAAATTTCACAAATTATACAGGGTATCCCAGAAATATTGTAAACTTTTCGGTGGGGTAAGCAGGCGACAGATTGACGATTTAGAAACACATAGTAACGGGGTCGGAAGCAGCTTCTCCACGCGGTAGAGAGCGTTCTACGGAAGTTCGAAAGCGCAGAAGTATTCCTTTTGAATACTGAATTTTGGTTTAATGCGTTGTAGTCCTTTTGCTAAATACTGAGAGAGAAACTTTTTTAATGAAATGAAGCAAGTATGATTCTTTGGTGAGTACAGCAGCGGATGGAGCACCTCGCACCGGCCCGGGCATTTATCACAGACCGATCCCTGATATATATATATATATATATATATATAATATATATATATATATATATATATATATATATATATATATTATATATATATATATATATATATATATATATATATATATATATATATATATATATATATATAATATATATATATAATATATATATATATATTGTAAGATCCGAAAGATCGGCTCTAGGATGAAGGTTGGTGTTGCAGTCGGTTCGTAGGAAGAGGACAGAGCTATTCAATCACTACACTTTATTATATCTCGGTTACAAGAAGGCTGCCCCTTTTCAGAGATGCAGCGGTATTTATATGGGGAATATCATTTAAGGATGGCAGATAATAATCCCTAGATCACGTGACCCACGTGATCTATATAGGAGTGGCATATTGAAAATAATGAACTTTATTGGGTGATACACTATAGACAGAGGCTGGCTTAAGTCTAGAGGGAAAAAAAGTGTCTGTTAGGTACTTTGAGGGAAATCGAATCTGAGCCTGGAGGATGACCATATATGGTATGAGAGCTGTTTCAAGTGTAATAAATAATGTTAATGGGAATCACGCGCCGACTATCTGACATCTGAACTTTAATATGGAAAAGGCCTAGCAAAGGTTTAGGCTTAGTTAGGGTTTTCCATATTACATATATATATAATATATATATATATATATATATATATATATATATATATATATATATATATATATATATATATATATATATATATATATATATTCAAAATTATGCTTTCTTTTACATTTAAAAATTTCAATGATGAACATGCAAATTTACACACAAACCAAACATTTTTTTCTATTTAATATAAAACCACTATGCGTATACAAATTTAAAAAGTTTACTACCACAAATTTTTATTACTTACAGATACTCCGATTATACATAAATATAAATAAGTAATTGAACATTGAAATAATGGTACACTTTTACTACGCATTCGATCGCGTACTGCTTCTCGTAAGAAAAATTGTGACAAAGATCAACTAATGGAACTTGAACATTGATCTGGCCTCTTCATAATCATTTATACAAAATCTTTTGATGCATAGAAAGTAAATCCATTTTTAACGTACATTTCAAAAGCTTGAAGGAAGACATTGATTTTGAAATTTCTTACACTCAACTGAATATACACTGAAGTGACAAAAGTCATGGGATACCTCTTAATATCGTGTCGGCCCTCCTTTTGCCCGGCGAAGTGCAACAACTCGACGTGGCATGGACTCAACAAGTCGTTGGAAGTCTTCTGCAGGAATATTGAGCCATGCTGTCTCGATAGACGTCCATAATTGTGAAAGCGTTGATGGGGCAGGATTTTGGGCACGAACAGACCTCTCGATGGTGTCCCATAAATGCTCAATGGGATTCATGTCGGGCGATCTAGGTGGCCAAATCATTCGTTGGAATTGTCCAGAATTTTCTTCAAACCAATTGCGAACAGTTGTGGCCCGGTGACATGGCGCATTGTCATCCATAAAAATCCCATCGTTGTTTGGGTACATGAAGTCCATGAATGGCTGCAAGTGATCTCCAAGTAGCTGCACATAAGCATTTCCAGTCAATGTTCGGTCCAGTCGCACTAGAGGACCAAGTCCATGCCATGAAAAAACAGCCCACACCATTACGGAGCCACCACCAGCTTGAACAGTGCCTTGCTGACAGTTTGGGTCCATGGCTTCGTGGGGTCTGCGCCACACTCGAACCCTACCATCGGCTCTTACCAGCTGAAATCGTGACTCATCGGACCAGGCCACGGTTTTCCATTCATCTAGGGACCAACCGATATGCTCACGTGCCCACGAGAGTCGCTGCAAGCGATGTCGTTCTGTCAGTAAAGGCACTCGAGTCGGTCTTCTGCTGGAATAGCCCAAGAAATCTAAATTTCTCCGCACAGTTCTAGCAGACACGTCCATTGTACGTCCCACATTGATTTCTACGGTGATTTGACGCAGTGTTGCTTGTCTGTTAGAATTTACGACTCTTTGCAGACGTCGCCGGTCTCGATCTTTAAGTGCAGGCGGTCGACCACTGCGCTGTCCATGGTGGGATGTTATGCCTGAAATTTCATACTCTCGGCACACTCTTGACACAGTGGATCTGGGAATGTTGAATTCTCTAACGATTTCCGAAATGGCATGACCCATGCGTCTAGCTCCAACTAACATTCCGCGTTCAAAGTCTGTTAATTCACGTCGTGCGGTCATCATCACGTTAAAACCTCTTCACATGAATAACTTGAACAGAAATGAAAGCTCTGTAAAAGCACTGCGCATTTATACCTGTTCTATGCGATGCTACTGCCATCTGAAAATTTGCATATTGCTATCCCATGACTTTTGTCACTTCAGTGTATATATATACACAGGATTGAAATAAAGCTATGGTTTTCGTATATATTTGAGACCTTAACTGGGGCAAAATAGAATTATGTGAAAATGGGGAGAGTTAGAAATTTAACACTGATCGATCTATAAATTTACATTTACGCAGAAATGTATCCCCCCCTCCCCTACTGAAAGTAAATCCGTTATAAGCATACTTTTTAAAAACTAATAACATGACGATCACATGTTTTAAAACGTAGTTTCTGATTTAATTTTCATAACGAAGTAGTTAAAGGAAATTCATAAAGTAAAGAAGATGAACTTTGAAACGGATTATTTATTCGTCAACTAAAAAGGCTGCTTAGTAAAACGAAAGTGAAGACCGAAAGTTTAAACTGCGTCTCAATTGACTTACTTACTTTTTTTATATCTAGTTCGAGTTTATTCCTATACAACAATTAAATATAGTGACAACACATTTTAGGATGTACAAATGTTATAGTTTTATGTGAATTAAATAAGCAGTTCAACAATGTATGCACATTTGTAAAACATAGAAATGCTCAGCCTTGAAAAAAAGGTGCAATACTTAAGACACCTTCAAGCGCGTACTGCTTTCTAAAGAAAAAAAGAGAAAATAGAATTTCGTGAAAAGAGGGAAATTTTGAAAGTTAACATTGATCGATTTCTAAACTTATATCTATTCTCCAACTTTTCATTCCGATCGAAAAGTTATTTACAAACTTTTCAGAAACTAACAACATGATGACAAACTGTAATTAATTAAGTAATTAATTGTAAGTAATTAATTAAGTAGCATGTGTATAAAAATGAAAACTTAATATTGAACTAGCTTTACAATATTTAACAACTACTGAGAGTGGCGTACTAAAAACAAATCTAATTCTTTGAAAATTTAGCAATTATGAGCCTCAAAATATCCATACTTTTCAGAAACTGACTACATATGAAGGTAACATATTTTATAATATTTATTTACAATTATTATTTTAAAGAATATGAAGCACACATGCAAATAATATATACAAACTAAATTATTACCTTTTTCTTTTTTTCAACTTAAAAAAAAATGCTACGTAAGTAATGTTTTAAAGTGAAGACAGGAATTTTCTCAGTGACGAACATTTTAATTCAAGCCTTGAAGGATCTTCCTTAGCATTAAAAGTAAAACTGTTAATTATACATAATTAAAAAACTACCAGCAAATTATTCACTTTGATTAACTCAAAAAGCTGCATCGGGGAAAAAATGAAAAAGTATGACATTTTAATGACATTGGAAAGCAATATTTTGCATTAAAAATGAAGAAACTACTTATACATATATACAAAATGGGCATACTTTTAAAGATAATACAGGTTCTAGAATTGAATATGTAAAACTAAGAAATAACACTTCTGATTCACAGAGTGGCGACAAAACTAAGGCTTAAATTAGAGAAAAAAGCTTTTAAAGGAAGAAATTGTTTTAAAAAGTGTACTGTTAGCTTAGAAATATGACAACATCAATGTAATAACTCTTTTTTTTTAAATTTCGCTTTTTAGAGCAATGTTGTCAATCACTGCTTCATTATCAATATTTTGTAAAGAATCTTTTTCTATTTTCATGAGCATAAATGACTCTAGCCGTTCATCAGCTAAAGTATTACGTATGCTAATTTTTGTGAGCTTTAAACTGGAGAAACTTCTTTCGCAAGCCACTTGAGTAATAGGTAGCGTTAACAAATATTGATATGCAGTAGTTGAAGCTGAATAACAATCTTTGAACAAGTTGTACTTAATGAGTGCTTTATAATAGCAAATAATGCGATTTTGACAGTTTTTGCAAGAAACGGAAGCAAGCTTTTCATCAATTTCATGGTCTGATTCTTTTTCATCATCACTGTTTTCTTGCTCTTGCGACTCATATGTTTCATATTGATTTTTAATAATTTTTCTAAGCTTAGGCCAATTTTAAACGAAGTTAGTGTATTAGTCGTTCTGTAGTTGCAGCTTCATTAAATTTTGCAATTTTTAATATAAGTACTCAAAAGATGTTTTTGGAGCTAAAGGTTTCTCAGTTGAAGAAAAAGTGTCTAGTGAGAGAAACGACTAACTTCGGCCTAACTCTAAATTTTCGTTTCCGTTTTGCCGCTTGCTACGACTTTATGAAATGAAACGGCACAAACATATTTTTTTTTAAATGGCGTAAGTGGTAAAATTCAGACAGGCCGCTTGTTGCAACAAAAGGAAAAAAAAAAAGACCGCCACAAGATTTAAAATTTAGACCGGTCGTCCGGCCGACTAAAAAAAATATTAACGCAACAAGTTTTAGAATTTAGACCGGCCAACCGGCCGACTAAAAAAAAAAAGAAAACGCCACAAGTTGTAAAATTAGACCGGCCGTCCGGCCGACTAAAAATAAAAAAAGAAAAAAGAACGCCACAAGTTTTAGAATTTAGACCGGCCGGCCGGCCGACTAAAAAAATAAAAAGAGAAAACGCCACAAGTTCTAAAATTTAGACCGGCCGACCTAGAGCTCCTTTAGAAGACAGGCTGACTTGTCCGACATTTTGGTTCCAAGACATTCTTGGATCCAGTCTTGTTACAAGTATTTGAAACACATTATTATTATACCTGGTTGCTATGGCGTAAAATAACTTATGATTAGTTTGATAAAGCACCATATTAGGTAAATTTAAAAAGATAACTTATTTCTCGAATTTAACAGTTCATTGGGAAATGTTTCATGAAATTGGGTCTATTTTCATATTGCACTTGTTTTAAGCCTGAGTTTATGAAATGTTTTTGTCATAGAGACAAAAAAAGTCAAATATCATCTATGCAGTTACAGTTCAAGCTTAGCTTCCACTTTTCTTCACTGCGACTTAGTACAGATACCAGTGGTTCCACGCCCACCATTTTGGAACCAAAATGTCGGATGAGTCAGCTCCCCTCTTATAGGAGCCTTAGGCCGACCGGCCGAAATACAGGCGGCCCACCGGGAAAATGCCTGGTTGCCCGCCGGCCCCATCCGCCCCTGGGTGAGTACAAAGATGCCCGATGACAGCTAGCGAGAAAGGACTGTGATCTCTTAAAAGTTATGGGTATGCAGCAGTTTTTAAATTTGTGTTGTTTAACAACGTTGGTTTTATTTTTTTAAGTTAAAAGTTTTAAAGCTTTTGATTATCAAGGGGAAAACGTTTGTGCTTTCGAACTCTCTCAGAACTTCCTTCACCGTATGAGGCAGTTATTTCCGATCTTGAAATTAGGGCATCCAGAGTTTGAATTTTTGACAGGGGTAAAATTCGTAGTTTACCGAAGAAAACGCTGAATTTAATCAAATGATAAAGTACAAGCATGCACACATATCTACTTAAATCTAATGAGAATAACCATTAGGAATGATATAAAAAGTTTGTAAAAAGTTGGAATATTGTATCCGACTTTGATGAATCGTTGGACACTATTTGCCGAAATTTTTTTTGGAAGGTCACAGTGACCTTCCGTAACCTTCCATTTGGATCACCATCCACATAGCGACCGTGTCTAGTGCTTACAATGCTATGAGATTCAGAATCGTGTCTGTATTCTTTACATCTTCTGCAATTTTGTCCTAATGGGATATTCTATGAATGCATGGTACTGTTTCTAACAAAATTTAAGTGATAACTGGCTAACATTTATCAACTGAAAATAATATTTTTAGACGAGACCTTCCATGGAGTCATTATATCAAAGTTAAAGTATGTTAAAAAGTAATCATATATGCCGTAAACATTTTTTTAAAATTGTTGACAAGAGTGCTTAGCTGACTGCTATGTTTTATACTTGTAGCACAAATTGCTGAACATCGCAATAAACACCAATTTGACTGTAATGTGTCAAAAAAGAAAAGAAAAAAAAAAACAGACCTATATTATAAAAACAAATTTGCAGGAGGAACATGCAATTGAAAATATTTTGATGAATGTGGGTTTTTAATAATCGTGGTTTCCAATTTCAGTACTCATGATGCAGGGCAAAAAATTTGTCGTGGTAAGCAGATTTGGCAATAATTCCACGTATGATTCAGTGGTTGGTCACTTCTTTTTCTAGGGTGTAGCAAGTGGTGAGGTGTATCTCGATATGCTTCAGGCGAAAAATTTTCTGCCTCTCATAACCCACAGTTCCATCTGCGTAGATATACTTCGCAAGTCTTCAGTCTGAACATTCTAAAAGCTTTATCTCAAATTTCCACTCACCCTTTGTTAAACAAACTGTTTTTGAAACTTTCATATGAGTTATTCCTCTTTCAAGGCATACAATAAAACCTACTATATACGCAATTTTCTTCTTCTTTTCCTCTTTATTAATTCCTTTTTCTTCATACCTATATATCAGTAAGAATTAAAAATAACTTTTCATCTAACTAGTTTTTATTAGTCTCCTTTGATTTACGTGTGTGTTTTGTCATTTATGTGTATGTATGCGTATATGTTATGTATCATGTCTAATATCTTTCAGATCTCTATTCCTGTTTAAATGTACTGCAAATGTGCTGCAAATGTTAAATGTACTCCAAATTATTGTTCTAAAATACATGCATTTTTGATTTTAAATAACCATCCCAGAGACCCATTCGAAGCCAGTAAATTCAAGCAAATTGAAAGGAACGGGAGTCTCTGGGGTACTAAATTCTAAATGTCGCCCATAACCTATTTGATGGGAATTTTGCTTGAAACAAGAGGAAGCACTACTTTATACCTACACAGAGATATTTGGTTGCACCTCGGTAAAATTCAATGCGAACGGGGGTTAGGACGAAGAAGTGCTTTTGAGTAGCTCGGTCTCCTGGTTTAATACTACTAAGAATCAGTTAGTAATGACATATGTATCGCTAGGAACCAACGACCATCGCAAAGCTAAATCAAACTACTGTAGAGTCATACTCTGCCTTACGTCAGGTATACTATCAGCTTCACACACTCCAAGGTCCCCCGTACCTACCACAACTCGTGGTTTAACCGGGGTTATACTATCAGCTGTAGTTCAGTGTGCAGATTGGCAACATACACGTTGTATAGAAGCTGATGATAGTCACTTTGAAAGCATACTCTCTTTCAGTGCCAGAACCTATCACGTCATATGGACTCGTTAACTTTTGTACCTTTTCTGAACCTTCAATATTAAGGTTGCTAAGAGGAACAATAGAAAATGTATCTGTTTTGTGAAATGCTACAATAGGAAACTTTGATGCAAGAAATAGGCAGTTCTACTTTTTTTTCGGTTCTGTGAGTTACACTGAAATACATTGGTCTCCAAAGGTTAAGGCACAAGTGGTTTTTTGCAACTAATTCGTTATTTGTTGTCTAATCAATGATAAAAGCTATACAAATAGAAACAACAGATTTGGAGAAAATGTGTATTTGACAGATATTCAATTCAGGCGTCGTAGAGATTTACGTAAGTTTCATGCTAAAATGATTGTAAAAAGAAAAAAAAAACCGAAAACAAAAACAAAACAAAACAAAACCACTTTCATGACGGAATAGTTCGCTCTTGTGTAAACCAGTACATAGCAGTTTTATGTAGTGAAATTTCATAAAAGCATTTCAAAAATGGATTCAATAAGGTATGTGTCCGCTCATTCAACGGTGTATTAAACATTTAGTCATACATTATTTCAAACCACCAAAGTATTCAAAACATGAGACTCTTTGAAGAAATATTCTGACAATTTAGCAAGTGACTAAAGAGCTAAAGAGAAGGTTTCGAACTCACCGTTCTTGCAGCGCTCGTATTCCAATCAGAATCGAATCGAACGTTTAGCGATGCTGCCCTCTCCTTAAATAAAGATCCAGAGGAGAGTGCCATAATTAGATGTGGGAAAGTGTATTCTTTCCTGACCGAGATGGTATCCTGATGAGCCATCTTCTTCGTCTCCTCTGCCGGATGCGGATCATTGACACTTGCAACTGAACCGATGGGAAAACGGATCCCTGTTGTCTGTCGGGTATCTTCCAGGTGTTGGTAGCGACACTTTCGATAATGACGAGAAAAGGTGCCTAACCGTGAAGTTTAACCGTTTAATGGAGGTCTCACTTGCTGTCATTGCCTTACCGGAGTTGTTTTTTTGACTGGTTCCTTCCCCGTGATATATGATGAGATTATGACAGTTGACGATCAGATAATAGATGAATATTTTGTCGTTTTTGTGTTACTGTGGCAGGGATTCGCCATTTTTATTGTTTTCCCGCAATTCAGCAAAAGTTTATTCAAATATATTGAGGCATTTCCAAAAGTAGATTGCCGACTTATCTTAACTGCTTGAAACTCTCTGGATTGGAAAACTCGTGTTTGTTTTTATATTAATTTATGCTGAGTAGAAACGAGCAGATTATGGAACTCTTTTCAGAGATAGTCCAGTTTTGTTCAATGATATGCACAAATTAGTGCATATTTATCTGTTACTTAGATATGTAATAAAATACCATTAATAATAGTAACAATAATTGAGCTTGAAAATACGACTCCGTGACGAAACTACACACCGTAGAAATAATCCTTCCGTAAAATTACTTGTAGTATTATCCCAAAAAGAAAAAAAAATAACCAGGCGTTTCAATAGTTATCAAGTACCTAAATTAGGTAACTATTATGTTTAATGAGGACGAGTTTGGGAAAATGCTGAGTTATTGGGAATTTTGGCGAAACACGTTTTTTTCATGGGACTTCTACAACCTGCCAGGGTATAGCAGAGTTTCATGAATGTGAGACTCATGAATTAGCACAGAAAACACCCAGGTAGGTTTTGTAAAGATGTATTTACAACAGTGTTTACCTTTTGTAAAAGTTCATTAAATGATATCCTTTTGGACTAGAAAAATTCTGTAACCGTCTCCTTTTTTATCCTCTACTTTCTTATTACTTTCCATCCTTTTTTTCTATTCAAAACTAACATCTGGGGAGAGTAATTTATGTTTTCTTTCGCTTAAATCTAAGAATTAACCACTAGTCTTAAGATGGAAACACTCACATCTGCTGATACAGTCTGACAGATGGAACCATAGTTAATGTTGATTTATTTGTGAATAATTTGAACCATGCAGGGTTAACTTTGCACCACTTCCTATTTTTAACCATGTTTCATTTCAAAAGAAACTGTAAAAGTTCCAGACATTCTGTGGCAAATTACTAATATCAGGTTTTTACTCTTTAGTGTGGCACTAAGTTGGAAACGTATTACTCAGATAATTTATTAACTAGTATTTTTAAAATTATTGTTTGGAAGCTGCTCTTGAATGGTGATTTGAAGATGTTGAAGTACTTCGTTCAAGATAGTAAAATTCTATTATGCAATGTAATAAATTATAGAAATTTCGTGATGCTATATGAAATACATGAAATACAATTATTAAACATGTCAGAATTT
>JAXGGA010022500.1:0-14866 GCA_038373865.1 Uloborus plumipes
GCTCACTAGATCGCTGATATCTTTTTCAATTTTACGATATTCAACTGGAACTTTTTTTATAAGATGCAGTATACACCAGGCTACAATATTTTTGTAGTTATAAATTTCTGTCTTTCGCGCATGCGCCGTGCAAAATTATTTCCTTTTAACGTTCATATCTCATCGGATTTTTAATATTTATAAAAACCGTTTTAGTATGTTCTTTCTCTTGTATTTTGTCATCTTTCCTGAAGTTTTGATAAGGTTTGATCAAAAACTCTGCGTGTTATGAGCAAAAACCCTTCAAATAAAATTGCCGTTTTTTAAAAAATGTTTCATATCTTCGGAAGTAAGAGTGGTACGTTCATTTGAATTTGTACAGTAATTATACATGGTATGCTAATTAATTACTGAAATGCATAGCTTATTCCGAGCTATTTTCAAAGAGTTATGGTCAAAAAGCGGTTTTTCTTTCGACCACCCTTCTTATCGTCCCCCAAATGCAAGGGTAATTTAATTTCAACTTGGAAATGTTCGGTGAAGAATATATTTTGTATGACTAAAGTTAAAGAACAATTGATCACTTATTTCTCGAGTTATATCTAAAAATGTAAATTTTTGAAAGTGTCCGGATACTTTTGGCCACCTAGTGTATAATAGTAGTAAGATTTTTGACATCATTTGACATAATTGGAAAAACGTTTTCATTTCATTTTATCGGTGGCGTATTAATAGGGATGGTGTCCAGACCGAGACCCAACCCCTCAAGGACGTAGCCAGGACTCACGTTAGGGGTGTGCAAGTAGTGGCACCCCAATAGGAGGTCACTCTGACCTCCCAAAAAGTTCTTATCCGATACAAATTGGCTGATGAAATTTGAAAACATTGAGACAGTATTGTAAGGCTGAACTTCTTCATTTTATTTTATTTTTTTTCTTTAATTGATTAATTTATTTATTTTCGTGATGCCTCACGTCTCTTACAGTAGACATAGATAAGAATGCATTCTTGTACTTTATTTATTTATTTTTTAATCATTCAGTAAAGTTCCGAGTTTTATTCGGTAAATTGAATTTTCTCCTCAAAAACAAGCAAGCTTACTTACAATATTTCACCCTAAAATTTTTATTCTTCGCATACTCAGATTAAATAAAATATAAAAAAAAACTTTTTAAATTTAAAGACTATTTCTGTCCGCTCATTCGCACTAAAAAGTATGAAATAAAGGGTGAAAATGCGCTTTGGGTCCCTGTTTGGCGCATTTTCAAAAAGTCGCCAACTAGCGCGTTTTTTCTTGTTGTCTCACGAATTGAAAGCTCCGAGAAGCATTACGCAAAAATTGGCGACTTTTTGAAAATGCGCCAAGCAGGGACCCAAAGCGCATTTGGTGGTACCCTTTATTTCATACTTTTTAGTGCGAATGAGCGGACAGAAATAGTCTTTAAATTTAAAAAGTTTTTTTTTTATATTTTATTTCAAAGTTTTTTCGTTTTAAAATTGATTTAGAATTGCGTGAAGACAAATGCCGTTAAGCATAGTTCACCGAGAAAATAACGAACGCCGTTAAAAATGCTATTCACGAACACTTTATTTTTTATTCATGAGAATATTCCGTTTCCAATTTTGTTAATTTATCAACTTACTTTGAGTCAAACGCCATCAAGCGTAATGTTCAATTTGAAGAACTACCAATGTATTTTCTACAGCCCTTATTAGCCTTTTTTAATAAGTCACTTAAGCAAATTTTTGAACTGGACTAATATGTTGATTGTTAGCTAATCTCATTCGTTTCATTTTTCTTTTGCTTAAATATTGCAAGGTTTATCTCCAACAATTTCAGTCGGATAGCTCACGTGAAGATCAAATGCCCACAATCCCCAAATATATCTTTGTTTTGGTTAGCCTTTCGATTAATGTGTTTAATTTAAAACCAAACGTCAGTTTTATTATTACTATTATTTCATTGTTTCTGGAGACAAAAAGCTGAAATGAGCGGAAGTGCGTTAAAGTTCACGCGGCTGCATTTAACTCTGCAACCGGAAGCAAAACGTGAAAACCATGACAAAAGTAAGTACAGAAAAAGTCTTTAATAATTAATAATTAAAAAGTTGTTTTCATGCTAAAAGACAAATTTGGGTTTGGTACAAGGATCCGTGTTAGGTAAAGAATGAAGCTGATTTTCTGATAAGTGGCGCCAAGGACTTAAAACTTATTGATGGGAGAGGAGGCGAAGGGGGGGGGGGAGACTCTCAATGACCGAATGAAATTCCAAATTTCACCGAGTAATAAAACACGAACTTATTTGTCTGCACCAGCATGTTGCAATGAAAAGCAGGAAAGGGGACAAAATCGTTTGTCAAAAAAATAAATAAATGGGAGGTCACAGTGACCTCCCATTGGCTCTGATCTGGGGGGTGCAGCTGCACCCCCTAGCTACGTCCGTGCCAACCCCCCTGAAGCTCAAAATTAAATTCCTACAATGAAAATTCAGTTTTTTTCTCATATTTTTTTGAAAAGTAGCGAAGTAGCGACTACTTTTCAAAAGTAGTGTAGCGCGCTACATTGAAAAAAAAGTAATTGTAGCTGTAGTTAACTACATTTATAAGAAAGTAGTTGTAGTTGTAGTTCGCTACAAAAAATATGTAGTTTTTCCAACCACTGGTTTTACCACACCAATGGAGAAAACCGTCACTTTGTAAATGTTGACAAAAAATTAATATTAAAATAGCTATATACGTCAATACTCTTAACGTATAAAGAAGTATACTGACTGAATTTTTCGTAGAAATGTCTCTAATGTCCTTTAACTTCACTTCAAAGTTTAAAGGCGTTGTTTTGCCCTACATTCCCCTGCTATCCATTTTATTAAATGTTTCTAGTATTTTGCACACTGAACCATATTTGGAAAATAAATTATTAAAATATATTCATAGAAGTACTATATTTGCTATTTTACTTTTGCTTCCTTGCTGCAATAGGATCTTGTAAAACAGCTTTTGTCTCTTTTAATTAAACTTCATGCTATAAGTTTCTATTTATGTATTTATTTATTTATTTTTTGTTAAAATATATTTTCTTACTGATTTTATTTATTTTACATATGTACCTAACGCTAAGTCCTAGTATTATACAGAAACGTTCTCTTATGCTCCTGGCTGGGATAATGAAATGAAACCTCTGTTTTTACAAAAACAAGTCGTTAGTAACTATCAGTATTTATTTTGTTGCAATCGGGTCCCGTAAAACTGCACTTCACGCATATTATGTACTGTTTTTTGATAGTGAGAATTATAAATAAGTAAAAATTAAGTCTTTCGATTATGACACTAACTAGAATAGATTGTGAAACGAAACATGTTTTCTAACGAAAGCTGTTCGTTAGTTATTATCAATGTCTCTCCGCGGCATGAAAGTCGCTTCTGACAGAATTCCTGGTGATTCTCATGTAAATTGACCTCCTAAATCCGAATGTGACCCTCGTTTTGAACTTTTGATGCATTTTTAAGGGAAAACACTACATTTAACGAACTTTTTTTTCCCTCTTTTTAAGCTGAATTTTTAAGCTAATGATCGTCTTGCTACCGATATCACATTTTATTTTTCGATGCCGTTCACTTGATAATTTTAGTTGCATGTTTATGCCATTTTCCTGCATGTTTTATAACTGTCTCAAGAAAAAGTTTACATTTTTCTAAGCTATCTCCATTAAAAAAAAAAAGGAATAAAAAAAAAGTCCCCATACATAAAAAGAGGTCTGCTATTTGTTTGATGCGCTGTCGATGCAGACACTTTTTCCCGCATCTTTGCCTTTATCTTTTAGCTCTATATAGATTAATGCACCTCGGAAAATGAAGAGACAAATTTTAATTTGTAGTAAAGTTTTTTTTTTACTATCCGTCTTCAAAACGTATAAACCTTACGTTATTGACTTTACCTGTAAATTTTATTAGCAACTAGCTGCATGTCCCGGCTTTTCACGGGCTGCCTTTGAGATGAAAGCGATGTCAAATGATGCATTCGCTTTCGGTAGAGTAACAACCTCGCCGCCATGGCGACGTAGCCTGGTAGGCTCGCAGTAGGCTCTGTGTTAGAAGCTTCACTTTCCGTCGATGACCTGAGTGCTATTTCATCTTTTTGTGCTGTAAATATTTTTTCTGTTCTCCTATATTTAAATAAATAAAGCTTTCGGGACAGTAACCCCACTCTTTCCGTTGTAATTGCATTCTCGTTAAAATGAATTCCACGGTACCTGTAAAATCAATTCGCCTTTTCAGTTGTTCGTCTTATCTGAATAACAATGAACAAAAATCAGTATTACTGGGATCGTAAATGTTGTTCGTTATAGCAGAAATTCGTCCTAAGCATGTTCGAATCAACGATGTTCGAATTAACGAAAACAAGCGACATTTTACAGTAATTAGCGGGCTTATTTTAAATTCACAAAGGAAGAGGAGTCCGAGAGATCGAAGAAGAGTAAAACGATTAAATAATTGTTAATACCTTTGTTTAATTTCGTAGTAGCAGTGGTGCCCCCCCCCCCTAAGCTCAATGGCGCTAATCCCCCGCCCCAAAAAAAAGTTTTCACAACCCTCTTGTGCTTTTTCATTTTTATTTTCAGCCCTGTTTTTATTTTTTAAAAATATTATTTACTTATTTATTTTATTATAATTATTATTATTTTATTTAATAAATTCTGTGCTACGCCACTGAAAGTTATCATTTAACTATAACTTAATAATAGACACTGAAGGAATAAACTGCAATACTGCTTTTTTGCCCTTCCAGACATTTCAAACACACACACACAAAATAATAATCATAATAAATAACTAAAAGAAATAATTTAAATTAAAAAAATATAAGTTACCCCCCCCCCCACCCATTTTGATGGCGTACTTGCACCATAATACCCCCTGTGGGCACCCCTGTGTAGTAGTGAAATTGAAGTACAAGAATTTTACTTGTGCAGGACCAAGATTAAACGTTCATTGACCATTTTTCAGTACGAATCAAGCTCTCAGTGATATTTCTCGTCATATGTGGCGCTTTCTTTTCTTTTTATAGCATAAATGCAATGACGAATGCATCGAAAACCCCAAGCTCTCGTCGCACGACTGGCGTTTTATGACGTAATGAATTTCTAACGAAGCGGTTGATTCACGGAAACCTTGAAAATACGTTGCTGTGGAGTTTGTAGCCATTGTTTCCTTCCTTAAATTGGTCGAGTGTTTTTCTTTTTTGATTGGCTTTGAATTTAATCGGCAGGTGATTTCCCAATGGTCGGAGTGGCTTGGATTCCTGAATGGCAATTTGGCAATGCAGGGGACGTTAAGTGTCGCTCTCTCCCCCCCCCCCTCCACGCACATTAGTGAACCATTTGCATAACCGTTCTTGTTAGATCAGTGGTTCTCAACCTTTTCACGGCTAACGCCCCCTTTAGGAGTGAAAATTTTTCCAACGCCCCCCCCCCCCCAATATGTTAAAAGTGAGGGGGTTTGCAAAAAGAGGTAAAAACTTTTTAAAATTTCCTTCCAGAATTTTACAAAACAGTTAAACAACATATCGCGCCCTTGCTACAAAGTGCCACAACTCAAAAATTGTAATTTTTGAGTTATGACCGTCATTAGACGTAGTTTACACGTCTCTACCAATCTTCAAAAGAGCCAGAAGTTGCATTGAAAAATCAGCCGCCAAAGGGCAGTTATGGCGTTTTGTTGTTATCAAGATGCATAGGACCCCTTCCACTGAAATGCCACATCTTGAGTTGTAGTCCAGCCGTCGTAGAGTAACGTGCGTAACAAACGATCATAGTTTGAGATGTATCGGTCTTCATATTGACAAATTCAAAAATACTAAAATGTGCCTAGTCAGCCCGCGAACTTTTTTTTGCAATTCCTGGAAAACGTAGTTTTTTGAGTTGTGGCACTTTTGTAGCAAGGGTGCGATATATTTTTCTTCGGTAGACATTATTATATGACGATTTTATTAATATTATATGACGAATTTAAAAATTAAAAAGAATCAAGGCTTAAAAAATATTCTATTTTCAAAAGAATAGCAAAATAAAATGAAATATAATAAAAATAAACAAGCAAAAAGTAATTTTCTCTCAAAATATGAAGAAAACAAAGAGATGAAATAAAAATAAACACGCAAAGCATTTTTTTAATCATTCAAAATATGAAAGGAACACTCAGAAATACAGCGCGTCTCGAAATGATAGGTCCACCCTTATTTTTCAAAATTTCGACTCTTAATTGAGAATAAGAATCACTTTTTTGGATAGTAATTATATATCTGCAATTGTTATAACTATGATTGATGAAATTTCTTAAAAATAAATCATTTCTTCTTATTTGATGCAAATTTTCATTTTCAGACCGTTTCAAAAAGATAGGTCCGCCTTCAGAAATTTTGCCCCAACCACGTTTATTTCCAAAAATTTGCATAAGTATTGTTGCTTAGTCTTACTACGGGATTATGATTGCTGCTGTGGAGGTATTTAAACAGATTTGAACAGCTCTTTGTAGTCAAACAAAACGGGTTGTCGTTGCAGTCTTTCGCTGGTTGAACAGGGGAAAATTCATGCAATTAAACAGTCTGGAAAATCCAATAGAGAAATAGCTAAGCTTTTAAACATATCCCAAAGTGTTGCAACCAATTTTTTGCTATTTAGAAATGCTTATAGTAGTAAAAAATCATCTGGCCGCCCAGCAAAAGTGACACCCCGACAACGAAGCACTATCGTAAGGGACCTAAAATCTGGAAATAATGAGCATATCCACTTTGGCCAAACAACTAAACCCTTCAATATCAATATCTACAGTCTACAGAGCGGTAAAGAAGTTCGGCGATTTAGTTTACGGGAAAAGGAAAGCGACTTCGAAATTGACTAAAAAGCACAAAGAAAAGAGATTGAAATTCACGCAGGAAGTGATGTCCTGGAAACAAGATAGGCATCGAGTAATATTCAGTGACAAAAAGGAATTCAACCTGGATGGTCCAGATGGTTGGCATTATTACTGGCACGATCTGCGTAACGATAGAGAGATATTCTCGAAGAGGCAAGCTGATGGTGGTTCCGTTATGGTGTGTGCCCGAATGCCCGATTCAGGGGGACAGGAAAAACTGATGCAGCATTTGTAGACAATCGTTTGAATGCTCCTGGCTGTAACAAGCTGTTTGAACGATATTTTCTTCCACAATCAGAACCCATTGGGGGCACATTCTTCATGTTCCAACCAGACAATGCTCCTCTGCACTCTGCAAAGTCCACTTTTGAATGGTTTCTGGATAATGTTGTACATATTATCGATTAGCCACCTTGCATCCCGACCTGAATCCAGTAGAAAACATGTGGGGTATACTCGCAAGAGGGTAGTATGCAGGTGGAAGGCAGTACAACAGTACTGCAGACTTAAAAAGGGCTATTTCCCCCGAATGGTCAAAAATCGGGACACATTGTTTGCAAAAACTTGTAAAAACCATGCCAAATAGGATTTATGAGCTTATTCAGAAAAAAAAATCAGAAAAATTTCTTATTAATTCAACATTTATTTGATGATTGGTTCAGTGGACCTATCTTTTTGAAACAGCTGTTTCATCTAATTTTAGTTTCCCTCATTGTTCCTATTATTTGTAAATTATTTATGAGCAATTTTACATTGAATGAAGTAATGTAGTTCAGAAAATAGTACTTTGTACACAATACAACCTTTTTTTACAAGCATAACTTTCGATTTTACTGGTGGACCTATCATTTCGAAACGCACTGTATGTGTTAGTGAGATAGTTGTGCTTGGTGATTCAAAGTCAGTTTCCTCAGTCGGCATAATATTTTTTATAAGGTGAAGGCGCAAGTCACACACCTCTTGGGACGATTTGGAGTCAATTTTTCTTTTTTGTAACAAGGTCGGTGACAACACTGAATCCTCGTTCGACGAAGTAGGAAGAGGGGAAGGTAATTAAAAAAAAATTAACGATAACCCACTGTACTAATGTTTCCTTGCAGCCAAAATCCTGCAACATTGTTAGCATTCTGGAAACACGCTTTCAAAGTTTCATTGGTTGAAAGTTCAACCAATTCTTCCTAATACTGAACAACTGGTATCTCGATGTTTTCAAAAGGGCTGATGACCTACTGAGGAACGTTCAGAGAAAAAAATATCCTCAAAGCGCTTAGAGAAGTCTTTGTGCAATGACTGAAGATGTCTGCAATAAACGCGAGCATCATCAAAGGAGATTTCACTAAAAATAAACAATGAAAGTAAATGAATGAAATGAACAAAAGCCTGAGTAAAAATACTGAAGTCAAACCAAACAGTCAAACTGGGCGAGCACTTTAAGCATTGCAATACAGTTGCCTTTAAAAATTTAGGAAAATAACCAAACCAAGGAAAACCAACTTGCACGAATACTCGCGCCCATAGAAATACTTTGAATATCTTTGGGGGAGACTTACTTTCTCATAGGAGTACTAAGCTAACTTCAGAAAACATGGTGAAAGAAAATTGCAGAAGTAAAAGAAAAAACAAAGAGCACAATCGATGACGTTTAATGTTCTGCCTAAAAAGCTACTTGTGGGAAACACTCGAATGCAATTGTGAATATTGTTCGCGCAGTATTTTGAATCCTCCATTTAATTTTGGCAATAAACATTAAAATCTGGTATTCTAAAACTTGAGAACTTAATGGAACCATTTTCACCTACATATGAAGGACGGTATTTTTTACATGCATGATAACTACAAAGTAAAATGTAAAATATAGATGCATTACTAAAAAAATATATGAAGCTATTCAAAATAACATTGTAATAGTAGAAAGAATCAATCAACAATTTGGCTCAAAAGTAACCAATCGATGGTGTGACTAATGCTTTTGAATGTCATCTATGTGTGATCGAAATTAGCCAAATTGGCTAATATTAGGCTACATCTGCAGCCCTAATTGCAACTGATATTGATTGAAACATTTCTTCATTGGGTAGCATTCTCTCTCAAAGTTGTCCTGATGCAAAAGATCACTAAAAAACCAAATCGCTGAGAGAGAGAGAGAGAGAGAGAGTGAAAAGGGGAAAAAAATATAAGCAAAAAAGCTAAAATTTTAAAAGTAAAACAATCTCCTTAGAAAAACGTAAGGAAATAAGCTTAGATATTCCAGAGCGCATAAAGTTGATTTATGGTTTCCTCAAATAATTAAAATTGGATTCGTGATTTAATGCAACATTTAATTTTGATTTTGAAATTAAAATCTAATACATTTATCATCCTCTGACCCCAAATTTTCCCACCGCCCCCCTATCGCCCAAAATATCTACACCGCCCCCCTACTGCCCAAAACATGTTCACCGCCCCTCAGCATCTTCCCACCGCCCACAGGGGGGCGGTATCGCCCCCGTTGAGAACCACTGTGTTAGATGATTTATTTTATTTTTACAGGTCTATGTTTTCCCTTTCGTTTTGAGGCCTGTTTAAGAATATCCTACTCTTACTACTTTGTGAGAACGACAGTTCACATATGCTTTATAACATTCTTCTTTAAAATCAGGCCTCTCATTTATTAGGGCGCAAGGTTGAGGCCAAGGCTTTGAAAAGCAAATGTTTTTGCATATAAGTGGGCTTGGTATTTATTGTTTTCTGTTGAAATTTGCATCGAGTATGCTCCTTTGCCTTTCTCCCTTGAGATTTTATTTGAAATTCATGGGTCTTGGGCATTATTGGTGAAATAGATATTTATCAAATATTTTAACGATAAAACATAATATTTTCGCTTCAACTTGTTTAGCAAAATGGAGGCTTCTTTCACATACATGCTGTGACTATAGAAATATATTGCGTTCGGAAAAAAAAAAAATCTTTCTTGCCTATCTGTCTTGCAAAATCTCTTCAATTGTTTCAAAACAGTGAAAAACCTTTATAGATTTTTTCATTTGTTATTATTTGAGCAATTGTTCCAAAGAAATAACTATTGCGAGATTAATATTGGTATTTATTATAATATTTATTTTACGTCATTACTTTCAAGATTAATAGACCAGCTAAAAAAAAGACAAAGAATACATTTTAATAATTATTTGTAACATAATGTTTGGTTTTCTCGTCTAGATCTTGGGAAATTTATGAGCTCTATCTTCGGTTTTGCGAAAAAGCTCATCGACAGCCCCGTTCTATACTCTTAGAAATTTTGAAATAAATCTATGAATAATTCCTCTATTCTTTTGCTACAATGAATAGAGGAGGACGTAATCCCATTATAACTCAGCACTATGTCCCTCAATAATAGGAAGTAAAAAACGAGACAACTGACAATTCCGTCATCTTTCCCTTATGCAACAGGTTGCACTAGCAAAAAATGCTCCAAATATTATTTTGTTCTGCTAAGCGCGTCGATCCCTCATGGTTGAGAAGACCTTGAGAACAGGTGCAAATTCTGTAAAAGTGAGGAAAAGTTGACTAATTTCCCGTGAATGTGTGTGAATGAACCGACAGCGATGCGCCTTGACTCCTTCCCCTTCCTTCCGTGCATACGAACGAGGGATCAGCTGGATGTCTTGGCGAGCACTTTGGCAATAAATCGAGTCTTTTTTTATTTTTGAATATTTTTTCGCCGGGTTTGAAATTTGACCTCGGATTAAAAGCGCGCTTTGTTCGGAGCCCTGAGACCGAGTTTTGTGTATTGTTTGTGTTAAAGATATTTTATTTTTGCTGGTAGTGATTCTGGACGCGTTAAGATGGACTACGATTATAGACTATTTTTGTGTTAAAGCTTCGTAATTGGAGCCCGGATTGTATGCAATCGCATAATTTTGCTTCTCTTGAAGTTAGTGCATATTACTGCTTAAAAGTGGCAAATTATTAAAAGAAATGCAAATTACTCCATTTTCCTCCGAATTTTCTTTTTTTTTTTTTTTTCATTTTTTTCCACAAAGAAAAACATTTCTTCCCTGGGAGTGTTTATTCACTGGTTGGTCAACTTTAGATTTATTTCGCTTTCTGTTCAAGAAGCAAAAAAGTCTAATTTAAAATAGATTTTAGAATGATTGTTATTATTCTAATTCAAAACGCGCGTCAGACGAAGATGTAATAAAAATAAGAGAAAGATTTTAAGCGCCTGTTCTCATTTAAAAAAATATTTTTTCGTCCATTTGTTTCAGATGAAAGAAAAATTTTTTTACTATGCTCATTATTCAAAATTTTTACACATCTTTTGTTTTCATTTTACATCTAGTGACACACAAAAAAAAAAAAAAAAAAAAAAAAACCCTGACATTTTCTTATTATTTGAAAAATTGTAATTCTTATCGATTTCGGTAGTTTTTAATTTAATTTTAACACACTGAAGTATAAATTCAAAACGTTTTTTTTTTTTTAAATTAGAGCTATTCTGAAAAAAAAAAAAAAAAATTATGTCAAACACTCGAAAGTCACAGAAGATGATTTGGACAAGTCTTAATTTGCATAGGAGCTCACAGGAGCTAAGCTCCTTCACTTCCTAATTTTATGTTAATTTTAACATTTTAGAGGCGACATTCAGGATTGTTACGCTTAAAAATAAGCTGCGGCAGCTATTCGACTCCTGCACTTCTTTTTGCAGAAATTAAGTTTTTATCTCTCTAATTTTATGGGCACCGTCAAGACTGAAGTCGTATTTTGATCTTACCTCCAAGGATGAGATATTGATTACATCCATATTCATCTTGCTATTTACGCCTCCAACGTGTGCAAGAAACGCTAACAATATCTAGATTAGCGAATTATTCACTGGAAGTGTCAAATATAAAGGGACCAGAGTGTAAAAGAGTGATTCGAAGGTCAAATATCACACATTCTGCTTGTTTTTAATTACATTTTGTCCAGGAAGTTGCTTCTTGTATTGAACTGTACGCTTTCTAGCGAAACAAAGAGGGATGTCAAACATCGAATACATAAAACCCAGGAGTAAAGAAAGTACAGGGTGTCCAGAAAAAGACTGACTGTTTTCAAAAATTCATAACAGGAGAACGGTAAATGATAAAAAAAAAATTCTTGCAGAATATTCATGCGATTGGCCAGGAATTTTTTCCCCCAGAATTCCAAGTTCTAGTTTAAAAAAAATTCAATAGATGGCGCTGCGGATAGTAAGCCTCATAGATACGCGGTGTACTTTCAAAGCAGATAGTTCAATTTAGCCGTCTGCACTTCGGGCCGTTTTAGTTGAGCGGTCGGAGCACTGGACTAGTAAACCAAAGATTCCAGGATCGCAGCCCACGATCAGCATTCATTTTGTACACTAGGTAAGTTCAGAAGTCAAAGATGAAAAATGGCATTTCACATCACAATTTTTCAGAATTTGTAATGCTTACAATTACTTTACAGTATTTTCTCACGGTCTGCCACTAGCTGCAATCACATCTCAGTCAACAAACGGTTTTCGAAGATTCATGAGAGGAAATCGCTCATGGTTAAAAAAAATTATAATAAAATTAAAAAAAATAATAATAATAAAACAAAAAAGCACTTAGTAATCTGTCAGTTATTGAACAAAATTACAAAACAATATTTTCAAAATGTTTACCATCTGCTGCAACCACATGTCGCAACCGGAGGACAAAATTTGCAGACATTTTCTGTAATGTTGCTAATGAAATAGCTGTACTTTCGTCACTTATTATTTTTTGAAGTTCATCCAATGTTCGAGGATTTTTCCGATATGCCGCATCTTTCAAATGTCCCCAAGGGAAGAAATCGCAAGGATTTAAGTCTGGTGAATACGGTGGCCACTCAATTTCCTTCCCTGTATAGTATGGATAGTCCAAAGCTATCACACGATCATGAAAGTACTCCTCTAAAAATTTGAAAACATCAGGTGTCCGATGCGGTCTTGCACCATCTTGCATGAACCAAGATGTCCCATATGGAATCAAAGCATTTTCAACAGCCACAAACTCGTGCAACAATTCAATGTACCGTCTTGAAGTCACCGTATCGCGAATGAAAAAGGGTCCAATCACACCTTTGCTGGAAACAGCCGCCCATACAGTCACTTTTTGAGGATGTAAAGATTGTGGAATACACACGTGTGGATTTTCCGTTCCCCAAATACGCCAGTTTTGTTTGTTAACGAATCCGTCAAGATGAAAGTGTGCTTCGTCTGAAAACCATATTGAATCAACGTCAACACTACCACTATCAACCAGTTGCAGAATTTCATTTGCAAAATCGAACCTTTTCCCTATGGATGCAGCTTGAAGCGGTTGCTGTGTTTGAATTTTGTACGGGAACATAGCCAGAGACTTTCGCATTATGGTGTGCACAAATGTTTTGTTCAATTGACATGCGGCTGCAGTTTTTCTAACTGATTTTCTAGGCGAGCGGTCAATAGCTTTCTGAATGACGTTTGCATTTGCTTCAGTGGTAGCTGAGCGATGTCGTCCAACATTTCCTATTTTCTCATCAACAACACTACCGGTTCGTTTAAACTTCTCGTACAATTTTCTTATTGTATTTGGATGCGGAGCATTCTTAACCTGAAATTTGCTCTGAAAGCTTCTTCTTGTTGCTGTAATGCTTTCCCCCAATCGGTGGTACTCCAATACAAGAAAAATTCTTTGATCCAAGGAATACGCCATTTTCTACCCTATCCTTCCGATCCTGGTGGTTTCAATGCTGGAAATTTCAACTACATCTGCCGATGCGCATTTTAATGATTTGCATATGGTGGTTTCTGATTTTTTTTTTCTTTTTTTAACTGTAAGCGATTTCCTCTCATAAATTTTTTAAAACAGTCTGTTAACTGAGATGCGATTGCAAGTAGACACAGACAGTAAGAAAATATCGTAAAGTAATTGTAATAATTAAAAACTCCGAAAAATTGTGATGTGAAATGACATTTTTCTTCTTTGACTTTTAAACTTACCTGGTGTACAAAATGAATGCTGATCGTGGGCTTCGATGCTGGAACCTTCCGTTCGCTATTCCAATGTCCTGACGACTCGACAAAAAAGGGTCGAAGTGCGGAGGGCAAGATTGAGTTACGTCCTTCACAAGTACACCGAAGCACATCTATGGGGCTTACTATCTGCAGCGCCATCTGTTGAATTTTTTTTTAACTAAAACTTGGAATTCTGGGAGAAAAAATTCCTGTCCAACCACATGAATATTCTGCAAGAATTTTTTTTTTATCATTTACCGTTCTCCTGTTATGAATTTTTGAAAACAGTCAGCCTTTTTCTGGACACCCTGTATCTTAGTCTGTAATAGTTTCCTTTATCAGTTTTACTCGGAGAAAAATGACATGTACGTAACGTATTTCAACGGAAAAAACATTTATGTTTTGACATACTGTCCCTCTTAAACAAGAAGGGTTGTATCTTTTTTTTTTTTTTTCAGAACCTTTTAACTCTTATTAATTAATTCTGGAACTTGAGAATTTCGGAAAAAGAACTGACCGAAATTTGTTCTCTTTGTTGTTGCAAGGGTTTGTGTATCGATCAGCAAAAGATGCTGACGCCAAAAACATTTTAGCCAAGCAATCTATTGCTGCAGGTCGCTGCCCGGTTAATTTATTTTATTTGTATGAATGAGTTATTTCCTAGTCATTTTCTCTTTGAATATAATGCAATTTAGGTAGAAAAAGTTAGAGAATGAAAATTATTAAAAAATGTTTAAAAAAATTTAGAACGTTGGTTTTGAGTTTGTACTTTTTGATCAGCACGCATGTTGTAATTTAAACTGAAGTACTGTGATCACAGTTTTAATTTTCTTAATTTTCTCTCCCTTAAGTCAAGTTAACGTGAGTATGACTAGTATGCGACAAAAGGGTTATGAATCGCATCACTGTCTATGATAGAAAACAACCCTAAAGATTTTCGTACCGCAAAGTTAATTTTTGCTCAAATAAATATACA
>JAXGGA010022501.1:0-14866 GCA_038373865.1 Uloborus plumipes
AAAAAACTTTAAAACCAGTTTGTTGACAAGAAAGAAATTAGAAATGAAACTAACTGAAATGATACATAACATAAACAAATAGACATATGGGAAAAGTTTTTACTTCTGTAGTGAATTTCATCATAGATGATTGTTTAGCGCGAAGAAAAAGAAAAGTCTGGTTGATGATGAGGAAATTATGTATTTGTGTAAAAACATGCCAACATATTTCAGATATATTGAAAGCACTTAACATTACTAATGTGGGAAAAAAAAAAATCTGATGAATTTTTTCAAAAATTCTGCTTTTTTTTCCCTTTACAAATTTTTCAAAGCACTCTTTTCGTGGGGAGATGCACGGTGACTAGAGGCGATAGACTTATAGGCATAATAAACATCAGATTAATATTTTTCCAGGTATATTTTGTAGTTTTTTACGTATTGTGTAGTTTATTCTCTTCAATTTAATGTTTCTTTTTAAGTTAGAAAGTGAAAGTGCATTTCCTAGCACTCATGGACAAAAAAATCACGATACTAATATTTTTTGTTATTTTCTTTGCAGTTTGTTCTTTGTTTAAAATTTTTATTTTCCTATTTTATTATTAAAATTAAAAACACAAAAAATTAATTAATATAGATTAATTATATTTTTGAAGGTATAATTAAATTTTCTCTTTTAAAAAGCAACAAATCCCCCCCCCTTACTGGTACCTATGGCCCTGGACTAACTAACCCCTTGGCTACATTCTTGGTGAGATTCAGTTTATTGTTTGAAAAGGATATACAAATGCACTCCAAAAATAAAATTTTTGAAAATATAATCAGAATTTTAAACTATTTTTAGAAAAATGAAATTCTACTAGGCACAATGACCTCTCACTTATATTTGGTGTCTACAATTCAGATGCAACAAAGGGAAGGCTCTAAACAAGTAATTAAAAATAAAGATGAACTCAAAACATTAAAAAAAAATCTGTAAAGATACAAAAGAAAAGAAAAAAAAAACAAAGGAAAGAAACGAGATTCAAAAGTATAGTAGAGCTTTGTTTATCTATTCCTTTGAACCATTGTTTATTTGTAGATTTGAAAAAGAAAAAAATGTTGACCGATAATTTTAAATTATGACAGCAAGAATGTAACTTTAAGTAAGCATAGCATTCACATTTCATTTGTTCTATTGATGATGAAGTGCGTGTGTACCTGCTCTTAATTCAAGAACCACTTTTGTTTTTCAATCAGAAGACGGTTGACTAATTCATTGTAAAGAAATAATGTGAATTAAAAAAAATATTTTTCATATCTTGTAAAAAATTCTAAGAAATTTTGTAACAAAGCTTGCTTTTTCATCATAACGAATGATAAGTAGATTTTTTTGTTTATTACCTCCACTGACTGGATTTTTAATTATCTAGAATGCTTTAGCGCCAGTAAGTCCAGATAGATATGATTGTACCATACTGTCATACACAAATATTCAGTTACATTAAAAATGTAGCAATCAAAAATTAAATTAAAATAGCAACCAAGTCGGAATATAGAAAAGAACTAGGATAATCATGAAGTGCTAATAAACTTACAAACATGTGATCTCCAAGCTTGCAAAATAAAATACAAGATACTGATGAATTTGGGGGTGATGAAGAATATGTAGTCTTGTGATTCGTATAAAACAAAGTAAGAGTGTCACAAATCCAAGGAAAGACAACACAGTATTCCTAAAAAAAAATAATTAAAATGACTAAACAGAATAAGTGTCATTGAATAATTAAAGATACTAACTGACCTAGAGAAATAAAATATAAAAAAAACTTTTTAAATTTAAAGACTATTTCTGTCCGCTCATTCGCACTAAAAAGTATAAAATAAACGATGAAAATGCGCTTTGGGTCCCTGCTTGGCGCATTTTCAAAAAGTCGCCAACTGGCGCGTTTTTCCTTGTCTCGCGAATTGAAAGCTGCAAGAGACAGTACGCAAAAATTGGCGACTTTTTGAAAATGCGCCAAGCAGGGACCCAAAGCGCAATTTCATCGTTTATTTTATACTTTTTAGTGCGAATGAGCGGACAGAAATAGTCTTTAAATTTAAAATGTTTTTTTAATATTTTATTTTAAAGTTTTTTCGTTTTAAAATTTATTTAGAATTGCGTGAAGACAAACGTCATTAAGCATAATTCACCGAGAAAATAACAAACGCCGTTAAAAATGCTATTCATGAACACTTTATTATTTATTCATGAGAATATTTCGTTTCCAATTTTGTTAATTTATCAACTTACTTTGAGTCAAACGCCATC
The DNA here is from genome assembly GCA_038373865.1 of Uloborus plumipes. Taxonomy (NCBI): domain Eukaryota; kingdom Metazoa; phylum Arthropoda; class Arachnida; order Araneae; family Uloboridae; genus Uloborus; species Uloborus plumipes. Next base: position 2,273 of record JAXGGA010022501.1, read on the forward strand.
AAGCGTAATGTTCAATTTGAAGAACTACCAATGCATTTTCTACAGCTCTTTTTAATAAGTCACTTAAGTAAATTTTTGAACTGGACTAATATGTTGATTGTTAGCTAATCTCATTCGTTTCATTTCTTCTTTTGTTTTAATATTGCAAGGTTTATCTCCAACAATTTCAGTTGGATTTAAAGCTTCCAGTCGTGGTCCTGCCAATGTTAGTACTCGACTCAACTCTACTATAAAGCGGAAGCGCATTAAAGTTCACGCGGCTGGATTTAACTCTGCAACCGGAAGTAAAACGTGAAAACCATGACAGAAGCAAGTACAGAAAAAGTCTTTAATAACAAGAACAATAAAATATTTACATTGCATTTTAAAAGGTCATATAAACAAACTAAAAGTGATCTTCAGTCAACTGGCGTGTTTTTCCTTGTTGTCTCGCGTAGTTGAAAGCTCCAAGAGACATTACGCAAAAATGGCGTTTCTATGGCGACAAAACCGAAATCCGTGTTTGGCGAGAAAAGGGACCCAAAGCACAGATTAACCCAAACTAATTCCAAAACATCGCCTTCTATCGGCCTGTTGCCACGCATACCATCCAAAAGTATATTCCTAACACCCTTTCAGAGGAGCGACCTGATGCTTCGTGTCGTTAGCACATAAACATCTTCACAAAATACATATATATTAAAGGCCTATATTTAAGGTTTGTAATGATTTACTCCTCAGAAATCTACAGCACACTCCCCTTCCTACACCCGGCAACCCCAATATTTTTTCTCTCGTCCTGTTACCAAACGTGAATTAGAAAAGTCCATTCCAAACGTATTGACAGCAGAGCGGGCTAACGGTTTGTGCCATTATCACAAGAGAATCCTCACACAAATAAATAAAAGCATTTATATTAAAGGCGTACTTTTTTAGCTTATATAATGACTTAATGCCCAAATTCCACAACACATTCCCTTTCCTTCCACCTGGCCACCCCCAATATCTTCGTCTCTCTCTTTTTCTTACCACCTGTCCCTTTTAAAATTCAATTCTAAACGTCTTTACAGCAGAGCGGCGTGACGCATTGTTCCGTTCGCACGCATGATGATTCTTACATAAGTAAAAATATTTATATGAAAGGCTTATACATAGTTGACGTGAAGATTAAATGCCCACAATCTGCAAATATATCTTTGTTTTGGTTAGCCTTGAGATTAATGTGTTAAATTTATTGTTTGTTAAATTTATTTTGTGTTACGCACTGTGCCGCTCGCTCTACTATAAAGCGGAAGTGCGTTTAAGTTCACGCGGCTGAATTTAACTCTGCAACCGGAAGCAAAAGGTGAAAACCATGACAAAAGCAAGTACAGAAAAAGCCTCTAAAAAACATTTATTTCCAAACAAAAAAAAAATCTTGCTTTTCAATACATGATTGCTCATCAACATTTATGCATATTTTTTTTTGGGAGGGGGGGGGGGGGGAATAATATTCTGGTTTAGTACCCTCAACAGGGTGTGAAAAAAACAATGATTTCTTTCGAAAAATAAAAAAAAAATCCGATTTTTTAAAATTTAAATCCGATTTTTTTGATTAAAAAAAAAAAAAAGTAGAAACTTCAGTTAGTAATTACTTAACATTTATGACCAACTTATCTTTAAGTTTTTAAAAATACAAAAACGCCTCTGAAGTAGAGCTTCAACAAAAAACTAGGAGGTAAAACTGGATTCAATGCAAATACATATGATTCTAATTACTTTTAATACCAACAAAATTTTGCAACACCTGCTCTGCAGCTGTATGTATTTTCTTTTTTTCACATATTAGACAAAACAAATAGCACTATTTGCACACACATATTATTGAGACTGCAACCTTCTACCATCCGTGGAGGGGGGATGAGTAGGATTACTTTTTGATTTATTAGATGGAAATCAAAGCTCTAAAAGAAAATGGCAAAAATAATGAATTTGGGATTGTCCAAGAGAATTTTATCTGGATTAAAATAAAAAGGGATTTAAATCAAAGGTTTTTTATTTAAAAAATCACCGAAAATCACTGATTTAAATCATTAACACCCTGATCCTCAATTCTATTTCCCTCCACATCATTAAAATTCGTCTAAAATGTTGTTTTCTGATATTCAATTTCGAAAGTTTCAAGGGAAAGTCTCTGAACTGAAACCCTTTTCTAACGCTACCCAAAATGGCTCATAATTGAGTTTTTATTAAATTAATAAAAAAAAATTGATTGAGAGTCCCGAACCTTAACATCCACAAAGATGGTCTCATCTGCGTTTTTTTAAGGGCACTTCATTCACCAAAACTTGGAGTGCCCCATCCCTGATTCCAGACACTTCCTAACTCCCCAAGTCTAAAACTTTATCTCTAGGATTTCAAGAAATTTTCATGGAAAAATCTCTGAGCTTGAAACCATCATAAAACTCTATAAGCCTCTCTCCTAAACACCACTAGAAACATTTGAACTGTAATTTTAGAACTATAATTTCTAAAATTTTCTGGTGGAGGACTGATTGTGTAACAAGCGAATGTTACATTAACGACTATTGGTTGATGTTGTAAATTCACTTTCTTTGCTTGTATAAGGGGCATTTCACGATATTTGTGACATAGGGGTGTCCGTAACAAAACTTTTTTAAAGTTTAAAATTTTCATATATATTGAAAAAGTACATTCTAAGGTATATGAATATCATATTGTTTTCATAGTTCACTTTATATTATGTTTGTAATTGCACTCAGAACATTGAAAATGCAATTTTCACTGTTACGGACTCTACATTGCACTTTTCTTTAAAAACTAAACTTTTATTCCAATTATTGTTACGGACTCTACAGTCATCATTTTCACAATCCATAATTTTTTATAGAATGCACTTTTTGATTAAAATTTTTAGCTATATTAGAGGTGAGCCTTTACTTTATCTTTCTCAAATACCAGTTTTGGCTTAAAAATCAGTTTAAGCCTGATTTAAAGAAAAATTCAATGTAGAGTTCGTAACAGTGAAAATTGCATTTTCAATGTTCTGAGTGCAATTACAAACATAATATAAAGTGAACTATGAAAACAATATGATATTCATATACTTTAGAATGTAGTTTTTCAATATATATAAAAATTTTAAACTTTTAAAAACTTTTGTTACGTACACCTCTATGTCACAAATACTGTGAAATGCCCCATAATGAAATTCTTCACATTTCTTTGCTCAAATGCTTGTAATGATCCCCCCAGTTGAATTTTATCTCTCTCTCTCGTTGTATCGTCACCTCAGAACACCAGTAGGGTCTATCTTACTGTTATTTCTAGGTTAAGATATCTTATTGCTTCTTTAAGGCAGCGATATATACGTTTAGGAAAAAATTAAATGACTTTCAAACGTTCCTCCCTTTGGTTTCTGAGATTCATGACTACCTTCTAGCTTTGCAAACATTGTATAAAACCCATTAAGCATAAAAAAGACATCGCAAGCACTTTCAGCTATCACGTAAATAAGCGTAAACACACACATATATATGAAGGTGTAAGACACATGAGGTCGGGAGTTGATAAGTTGATAAAAAAGGGATCTTGACATGAAAAAAGTTGGGAATTACCGTCTTAAACCATGCTGCACTTTTATGAAAAAGTGGATGAAATACTAACCTTGCACACAATCGAACATGCACTTCACTCAGAATTGTGAAACTTAACTAAACTGTATTTAGTAGAAGAAATTTTAATTAATTCATGTAGTACTTTTTTAACAAGGCACAAAGTAATGAACTTTTTAGTACCAAGCTAAAAACATTCGGACAGTTTATATTTAAAATATAAAATTCAGAAAACTAGAACAGCTCAGATCTGTTTTTTACGAAAACGGAAGCACAAAATATGCTCCATAAAATTAATGATAAAGGCTTTCTTCTCTGAATAAAATACATGATGAAATGACAAATAATAGACAGTAAGTTCATAAAAAGAGAAATAGCAAATGTAAACAGCTTTCAGCATAGGTTCCACTCAAAAGCATAACTGAAACAAGCATAAAGATTAACAGTTTACTTCACTACAGAAAAACAAAATAATTTTTTACCTCACACACGCTGTAATATCATAATGATCGAAACAACCTTTCAGTGCAACATCAATTGTATTGTTTTCAAAACTGTCATTGGTATGATGTCCAGGCAGAATACTAGGCCAAAACTTATCCATGTTCTGGAATGACCAACACCTGTAAAAATTATTAAAATATGTTTTACAAATGAAACAGAATGGGAGAGACATGGTTGTTTTAAAAAAATCAAGTGGGTTATCCCAAGGTCATTTTTGTTATTTTCAAGATTAGCAGATTTCATTAATTTTGGTTAGCATTTTAAGATCCAACATGTCTTTACATCCATAAGCTTGTATGATTTTGCAATGTAAAGGAGTTCCTTACAACTTCAAAGTACAGAAAAATTGAAACAAAATATGCATCATAAATAATTGACAGTCGAAGTGATAAAGAATGGTCCGAAACTGGATCTCTCCAGAAAGAGCTGGAATTTTTTTGGGAAGTTTTATGAGCTAACATGAAAATTTCACCCACAAATTCGAGATGGGCTAAATTCCTCAAAGCACTCAATTTTCCTCATAAAACTGATTTCTTGTATTATGACATCCTAACTGTAAAGCAGTCTCCTTTTATAGACCATTTATTAAATAAGAAAATACACGAGTGAAAAGTACTTTCGGTCAATTTTATTTGCATTTTATACTGAAAAATGACAGTTAAAACATCAACCTCCTATGAAGAAAGAATTCATCAACGATGCCCTACTAACACATATTGCCTACACTACATTTTGCATTCAAATAAAGCGCAAGTTAAAAAAATTACCATAAAAAACAATCAAACGAAACCAAATTGATTCTAAAAGAAAAATATCACTTCAAAAGGAAAATTAATTACTTTCATTACACACAATGAGTCACTGAAAATAAATTTGGCAATTTTAAATTTCAGGGTACAGCATGTTGGTTTTGACTATTCAATCTTTTTGATTTTGTAACTTTGAAGTACATATGTGACAGGAAAGCAAATAATAACCAAAACACTTGATTATTCAGAGAAAAGGAATGCGAAGACATAATAACGCAATAACAATTGCGCGCGCAACGCCTTGTTTACTATCTCCTATTTACATCCTTATCAGAACAATATTCATAACACACCAGTCAAAATGTTGGATTTAAAGGACATACCATACTACAAGGAATTAAATACGAGCGGAGGAAATCAAACTTATAATATTGTGTATTTTTGAAGTTTAAAAAATTGTTGAAAGGAAAATAAAACATCTAATTTTTGATGTTGCAATTACGTTGCCAAACAAAAACTAACTGACATTATGTTACCTTACATTAAGCGTCAAGGTGTGCTGTTTATAACAGAGAGAAGAAAACGGAGTCTCTTCACTCCAATTTAGATAATGACGTGTGCCTGTGCACCTCAAAGTAGAGCCGCTATTTTGACTATATACTCTATATAGGATCCTTATACCTCAACACATAATAATAATGTCCATGATACGAGTGGGTCTTAGTCTCATTATATAAAAACAAGAAATGATCAACTTAGACTAAAATAAATACAATACGCAGCCCAGTAAATTTAGGTCAAAAATAATGTCGATGAAATGAAGATTTATAATTAGCTGATTTTTTTCAGGGTTAGTTCATGATAATGGAGTCCTTGTGGCTCAGCTCTGTGGTAGAAGCCGTGTCTTTTAAACCAGAGGCCCTGGGTTGCCCCCACATTGCATTAGGTGTTCTTTCCTTCAATGTTGAAAAATCTTTCTTTTATTTCTGAAGAAGCAATGTGCCCGGTACGCATAATCCCTATGGGAAGCTCATTGGCGTTTAAAGAAATAATAAATAAAAGTTCCTAACTGTTGTGTACATAGACCTAGGTGCGCTCCTACGCGAGATTTGTAAGAGCGCCCCCAACCCCCTAATAAAATATAAAAAGTATTTTACCCATGTAACTCATAGTGTTATTTTTCTCGATCGTGCGCCCTAAAAACCTCTTGCGCACCTCCCTCCCCGCGCCGCTGGAACGCTATGTAAGCCACTGGTTCTTAAACATGTTTAGAACGAATCCTGAAAAGTCCCCTAATTTCTCATGTGAGCTCCCATCTAAAATGGAAGAGCAAAGATGGCCGCCTTGTACTTTCTGCATTTGTGTCAAAAATCAAGGTTTTTCAGTTCTGAAAAAGCCTGTATAGAAGTAACACTGTTTCGAGATATCTAATTTTATATTAAACTAGCAGTACCCGCACGGCGATGCACGTGCAAAAAATGTAAAGGAAATCAACTGAATAAATTTAAATTCACTCCAACCCTCTGAAGTAAAATTATTATATTCTTTCATTCAAATGTTCTCCACAACCTTTTAAATTCCACTAAAAGTCATATTGAAGTTTAAATCACAATGCGCCAAATAAATCAAAAAAACATTAAGTTGAGTAAGTAACAGGAGATTTAGTCAATTTTTAATTCTTAACTCAATACGCAAATTTAAACCACTGAAGAAAGAGCAGTTTGTCTAGAAAATGGACCTAGTGTTTCAGTTTAGCGTATAGAGTTGAGCCTTGAAAATTTACCAAAGTTGATTAATTAATATCTCGTAGCAAGCAGTTCCAACTATCTGCCAGAGAGTTGAGTTAATACACTAAATACTCGATTAGATTGATGAAAGCCTTCGAAAATGGAGTTTTAAATCGAAATTACAAAGAGAGAATCAGGTCTAAAATTGAAATAAAAAAATAACTACCCATCGGATTTTGTTGAAACTGGCTCTAAACCTTCCCAGTAAAGGAACAAACGGTGAAAATTTCAGTCAAATCTCCCGGATAGTTTCTGAGATCTTGAGAACATACACACACATATACACAATTACCAACATTCATTTTTATAGATATAGATTATCCACTAAAAATTTTGAAACTATTTTTTACCCGACAACGGCAAAGCCTAAAGGAAGGGTTATGTTTTTAACAGTCTGGCTATGTTTGGGGTTAAGGATGTTCCACCTTAGCTCCTAAACTATTCTTTCGATTTTGATGATGGAGGTGCCAATCGATTCGTTTTCGAGTCTCGAGTGTCATAGGCTACTTTTTACTAGAATTTAACAAGAGGAAGAATCGATTATTCCTAGACAAGCGCCGATTTTAACCGATATTTTCGTAGCTAAGTGTGTTTTAGTTCAAACAAGAGTCGCAATCAACAATGAATTTCCAGTTTAAGGCTGACCTAGATTTTAGCATGAAATTAGTTAAAAAGACCAAGTTTACGTCGCATTAAGTAGAGTAAGGATATTGGAGGGTTTATTTATAAGCGATCTGGACCCACGGAAACTTTTAAGCAACCCTCATGATACAGCGTCTTTGCTGGAATTGGAAAGGCTGAGAAGTTTTGACATTGCTCAGTAAAAATTACCCAAATAACTTTTCATACTTTTTTGTTATGTACATTCAATTTTGTAATGTATATTCATTTGCTAATGTACGGTGGAGTAAAATAAAAAAGTTTTAAAAACCTGTAACCCGACTACAAAAAAGCTCTAAAAAGTAAGAAATAATAACAAGTTTAAAAAACTATAACCCGACTACAAAAAAAAAAAAAAAAAGCACTGAAAGGTAAGAAACAAGGTAGGTGCTATTTAATAAAACAAGACGTTTGATATTTTAGCTATACCTGTTTATTTAGTTCTACGACTTGAACCCTCTGCACTGCAAGTTCCACATTAACAACGTAATTCAATTCAAATGCTGTAGTCGTGCGTTGTCAACTGCAGAAAGCAAACATTTAAATTTGATACACAAGCAAACATATTAGTTTGATCTATATATATATACAAGAATGGTAAATTAGGTTATAATGTTATTCTATCAAATTGTTTTTCTGTAGTTGACAACGCACGACTACAGCATTTGAATTGAATTATGGTGTTAATGTGGATCTTGCAGAGGGTTCAAGTCGTAGAACTAAATAAACAGCTATAGCTAAGATATCAAACGTCTTGTTTTATTTAATAAGACGATGATATTAAATAGCACCTACCTTGTTTCTTACCTTTCAGTGCTTTTTTTTTTTTTTTTGTAGTCGGGTTATAGTTTTTTAAACTTGTTATTATTAACATCAAACTCTAGTGTTTCTATTTCTATGTAATATACAGCAGAACACATGAACTATAAAATAAAGACTTTTTTACGGAATTTAAGGAGTCTGCCAACACTCGGAGTACTCTTTCGAAATAACTCAAATATTGACTCATTGCATATTTTTTTCAATTAAAGAGTGATTAAAAGGTTTAAATTGAACAAAAAAATAATTGTTTTCTGATAAAATGTTTAGAAATTGGGGAATTTGAGCAAAAAATAAGCTAATTTTACTGTTTACGCCAAATTTTCTTTACTCATTTAAACTCAATGTATCAAAAACCCTTTCTAGTGTAAGTTACTACGTTACTTATCTATGTTGTGAACTAAAAAGTATGCAACAGCCCAAAATTTAAAAGAAATATGCCATCAACTTGATTGAAATTCGCCGATTTTCCCCCATGGAACCTTCAATATTTCCCATATAAAGGTCTGTAAATTTTTTTAAATACTGACATAGAGCTTAGATTTTAGTTCAAAACATAGCCACAAGTGTGATAAATATTGCCTGAAGAAAATAAGGTCTAGCAAGATCGGATCCAGCTTCTAGTTAAGGAGGGGGTTATTTCCGGAAAGGGGTTGGGGGTCAAAGTGCAATTTTTGTGCAAAAAACGGGGGGTTTTGTCAATTTTTTCGCAATATAAGTCTCAAAAATGCATTTTTTGTTATATTTGGTCGGTTGGGGCGGGGGGGGGGGGGACGTGTTTCTTCGTGCATCGCTGTCCGCGGTGGTCCTACTTCTTACTGAGCCGACGCCGTGGGGTCATGACCCTCATCTGCATCCTTCTCAAGTTATGAAATTTGACTTGAGTGAAAATCTCGAAAAAAGTAGTTCATCAGAAAACGTATTTGAATATTTCTCGTATATTGGTGTTAAAGTTTCAGAAAATTTTTGAGGAAAACGTTTTCGATGATATTTTCTTACATTTTCTTTGATTAGAGTCATTCCATAATGACTAACGTAACATTCAGAGCTGATATTGTAACTGTTTTTACTTGTAACTTAAAGGGAAAAAAATTGTGTTGTTATGCTCGTGGATTTACAATATACACGGTATCTATCCATCATTTCTGCTAAGAACTTAAGACAAAATTACTGACAGTAGATATTTTTTCAACCAAAAGAGCAGTGTGACTAACGTAACATTTTTGCAACCCTGAAAATTAATGTTCATGTCGCAACATTTCTCGAAGTTAAGCAAGTGTTAAAAATTGAATGATATATTTGAAAAATGTGTAAAGTTGGCTTTTAAAAACATAAAACACATTTATTAAATCTTAATTTTTTTTAGTCTAGCATTTTTTTTGTTCCTTTTGTCGCGGCAGGGCGTTGGGGTACTCATGCTGTCTCTAGTTTTGGAATGAGAATACGATTAATGGGAAAAGTGACAATTAGAAAAAATGCAAAATTTTGTTTTGAAAAATTAATGCTGAACTGTTTAGCTCCTTGAAGATATCCTTAAATCGTGAACTTGCTCCGAATTCTTTTAGAATTTTAAGTAAAAATCCCCACCCCTCAATGAATGTTGACGTCTCGATTTTAAAACATTTTTTTTTTGCAATGACGAATTGCGATAGGTTGTGTCTGTGTGTGTGTACACATTGGCCACCATTTCTCGTATAGTGTTGCACTTTACTTCACACACTCCAGGGTACCCCGTACCTACTACAACTCGTGGTTTAACCGGGATAGGACCCTGAAGAGCGCTCTGTTCTTATTTTGGAACCAGACCCAAGGGCCGAGCAAACCCTTGGCCGAGCACCCCCACAGGTATCGACGTTTCAAAGGAGGACTTTGTGACCACGACATTTTTAACGTCCCCCAGCCACCATTAATCAAGACGGTGGATCTTTGGTCGGCTGGGATTGAATCCGGGTCCCTCCGGTCACGAGTCCGACGCCTTACCTATCGGGCTACCACGGCCCTTCGTATAGTGTTGCAGTGCGACTGTGACAGATTCCGTCTTACTACGCTACCATGTGCTGCATGGATCCCCTGTATTGAACGGTGAGCAGGTCCCGTTTGCTGGAGCACCAGGCAGCGAGACGTTGTCACACTGCTAATCCGAAAGAGGGACTACACGACGTTTAAAGCTCAAAAAGAAAACATGTAGCAATTTTTCACTGCGCAAAAATTAACGACGAAAATTCTTTAAAAACTAGTTCAAAACTTTCAGTTTTATAAATAGATCATTGTCATTTCAAAGAGTTGTATCATCATATCCTGAAATCTTACTGTTACGTATCTGAGGAAGCACATAGTTACTCAAGAATGATTTTCTTTAAAATAACGCTTCCATATAATCATGTGACAGTGCAGAGAAAGAAATTACTGCTTTTATTTTTAAGAAGTTTCTCCAGGGGACCTCAGAGGAAAACAAAAGGGTCATTGGAAAGAAATGAAAGTGTTGTAATTAAGTTTTTGTATGGTGCATCTTCTATACTATTAAAATTTGTGAGCGTCTGTCTGAAGCATGAACTCCTCAAAAACCGCGGGGAGTAGAAACTCGATCGAGGGACCATTCGATTCTACAGTTTCTTTTCTGAACAAAACGATCAATATCGTTGTTTGTGCGACTTTAATTAACGGAGATACCAATTAATAAGTTTTTTTTCGACCGTTTTGACCATTTTCACTCCTTCGGAAGCAAGCCGGAAGAAAAATGCAAATTGATCAAGTTCTATCAATCAGTCACGAAGCTAATAAAAGGAATGAACGTTAGACACGGTACAGTGAAAGTAATAAGCTATCCTGATTATTCAAAATGAATAAATAAATTAATAAATAAACAAATAAAAATGAAATGTAATAAAACGACATTAAAAGTTGTAGCTTTTGTCCGCTTTAAGCTGTTATGGATGATGTACCCCATATGCTTCAATGCCATGAATAAAAGAGAATGTGACGCTTCCAAAAAATAATGAAGAAAAAAATAATCTTGTTCAAGAAACTGTTGCCAGTGAAAACTGAAGGGATTTAGTTCTTTGTCTCTCAAAACTTCAAGATACCTGGAACAGGGGGGAAAATTGAGAAGATGAGAAGAAAAACTAAAAGTGAAACAACTATTCATGGGATTAAACTCAATTATGGAGGCAATTTCATTTAATCCTCTTTTATCAAAACTTTTGAGATAAAGGAATAACAATTATCTGTAGTGAATCAATGGTGAAAAACTATTTGATAAAAAGTTTCGACGTGAAGTATTTTCCCAAGCATTTTTATAACAAGGATTTTTTTTTTACCTTCGCTTAATATTCCAGTTTTACTCAAAGTATTTTTCTAATAAGAAAGAAACAATGTATTTTTATGAAAATAAATGGATAGGAACAACGTTAAAAAACATAAAAATGGCAAATCATTGCATATACTGTTTTTAGCATAACGAGAAGCCAATACCTTAACGTAGAAGAGAAAAGGTGAAGCTGTTTATATATTTTTTTAAAGAAATAAAAAAAAAAAAAAAAAAAAAGAATGCTTTAGGAGTCAAATCATAAAACTAATTGTGTGATTATAACAGAATATATGAGCGTCTCTCTGTAAACTCGTAATTGGCTGTCTGAACCGAGAAGTTTTTATGTTCAATCCTTACCGGCGAGTTAACTTGAATATTCTCTAACACTTCCATGAGAAAATAGTTAAGAGACGATCCTTTTAAATCCAAAATCCACCTTTTTTTTCTTCCAAAACATCAAACCATGCCTCGAAATAAATGATTCCAGTTTTACACAAAAACCAAAATTGCGCCTTACAATTTTCCATCGATTAGCAGCCTCACAGACGTTTGATCAATCCTGCAAATGACTCTTGACCAGGGCGAAATCGTTTCCAAAAGCCATCATTTGGGATGAGGGGAGCGATGGGGCGCCAAAAAGTTTCGCTCTCTATTTTCAACTTGCGCAATCATTTATCACCAATGAAGGGGGATTTCCCAAATTCTTTCTCAAGCTGATGCATTTCTGTTGTTTTCCAACGAGGGGATGGTTTTTAAATTCAAAGAGAGCACACCATTTGAATTTCTTTACTCTTTGTTTATTACTATTATATTCACATTGGAAACATTTTCTGGATGGAAAGTTTCTGGAGTGTCTTGTGACATAATTTTTTTCGTTGAGATATCCTGACTGCTTATTGCTTTTACTTGACCGTCGTTGATGTTCCTTTGATTATTCAGATTACCACTACGACCCGAATAAGGCTAGGTAGTTGTTTTTAATATTTGTTTAGAGAGACTAAATTCGTCGTTATGGTTTCAAATCGTTCTGGTTTGCTTACATTCAGTTTTTTTTTTTCAAATCTTAACCCAAGCAGAATTTAAATTGACGGGGCAAGTGGATGGAGGTGATATGTGACATTTGAATTTCGCCGATTTACACAAATTTAAATTAGTGTGTGTTCAATGGTGTTAAC
>JAXGGA010022502.1:0-14864 GCA_038373865.1 Uloborus plumipes
ACCCATCCCGCAATTAGGTTATGTTATCACTTATCAGCGAAAAAGACACACAAAAGCTTTTAAAAATGCTGAATGAATTGTATTTACAATTCATAGGAAAAGTAAGAGCGCGAATTTTTCTCTTACGAAAAATCTAGGGAGAGGAGTGCGGGAGGGGGGAGAAGCAAAGGCTCCGCCTGCACTCCTAAAAATTAAGGTGAGTATATATTATGCTACGACCAGCTACCGAATCTTTGGTTGCAGCTGCGGCCCTAAAAGGTGAGAACTCCTTTAAAAAAAGAAAAAGTATCGCAAATCTTTTCTTTTTTCTTTTATTACGAAAACTTTCAGTTAAACAGATAAAATTATGTCCTTTGACAAAATTTACGCTATTTATGTGAAAATAATTGTAGGAAGTTTAAGTAAAGGTTTGGGGGAGGGGGGGCCCACAAAAAGTTGCATAGGGGCCCATGAAACCTGTCGACGGCCCTGTCGAGAACATGTTGAGCATGACCCTCAATAACATTCAATCGAGTTTCGATAACTCAAAGCTTTATAAACTCAAATACACCTTCATTTCAAAGTTTTCATTTGGTCCCAAATTCTTGAAAAGACGGTAGGAACTGCTTGTAACTCGAACTATCAATAACTCTAAGTTTTTAGCCGGTCCCTTGGGACTATGAGCTATTGAGACTTGACTGTATTTAAGATGTTAATTTGCATCATTAGAAAGTGTATTTTGTCTTTTAGAATTTAAGTAAAACTTTAAGTTAATTATTTAGATATAAGTTTATTAATTTATTTTTTAAAGTGAACATGTTTAGAATAATTTTAAATAATAATGATAATATATCGGTCATTTCAGCGAAAATGGTACAAATCAGTCCCGATACTTCAGAATTTTGGGAATTAATTTTAATGTTTACCACCAATTAATTATATTTTTTTTATTTGTTCTCCATCTAATTGTGTGTAACCAAGTATTACTTATTTAGGCATAAGCCATTTATAAAGGACCCCCCCCCCCCAAAAAAAAAAAAAAAAATTCTTTGGCAAAAGAAGGAAAAAATGATCTGCCCCAGCTTCAAATTGCTAGGACTTAAAATGCAATTTAAGATTAAGCTGAAATGCAATAACAAAATCATTTGCAATGCACAGCACAAAAAATGCTTCTGACACCCTTTCTGCTGATTTTTATGTATGTAAACAAAAAAATCTTGGAAAAACACTTATTTATCTTTGTTCCTAGATTTTTTTCATGTTTCAAACTGTCCACTCTGTTACAAGCCTTTCAGAAATAAAATAAGCAATCGCATTCAATGTGATATTTTTTTTAATAAGTAAAAGTAATGTATCTGCTTTGATTACTTTGATACATTGAATTATATGGGCGATTCTCTGTAAACTCGTCATTTTTCATACGAAATCTGTCTGGGCACGGTTTTTTGAAATGTTTGTATAATTATAATACTATTGCTCAGAAAATGTGTGCTCAGAATTTTTGAGGGTAGTTGTGACCTATTAAAAATCCCCATTTTGATCATTAAATATTGTTACTTGACCCTCAAAACTCCAAAATTCACCACTGCCGTATTTTAAAACACAACGATTGATTTTTAATGAATTTTTAAAAATCCGACGCGCAAAAGCGCGCTTTTTTGATACGTCACGAGTTACGTCACTCGGCCTCAATCCTCAGCTCTACGCGACGGTCCCGTGTTATCGCTACGGACATTTTGAGCGCGTAGTTATTTTTAATTTTTAGATATTTAATAATCCTTTTGATGCATGATGGAGACAGGATACGTCAAAGGACAGTCCAACAATCTCCCTCAAGTGACATCAATGATGGTTTTTGCCTATTTTCGAGAGGACGAGCGATTTAAATCTTCCAAAATCACGAGGAGTTAATACTCTTCAAGTGCGTCTTCAACGTAGCCAAGCGTTTCCCTCGCTTCTCCCGGTCGGCTGAGGCGCGGCGGAAGTACCGATGACGTTTCTTCCGCAGCCGAGTGACGTCACATTTTCTTGAACTTTAAAAATTATTTAAAAAAAAACTACTTATCGTATCGCAAAAATTTTTTCACCGATGATGTTCACACATGTTACTCTATCATATAAAAATAAAATTGAAAAATCGAAAACTACCCTATTAGGCAGGGGACTGTGCCAGGTAACTGAGTTTTTGCTCTTTGTGGCGTAATATCTGCAAAACTATTGGAACATAAATAGTTACGAGACTACCTATAAATTGAGGCACAAATCGTGGACATAATAACTAATATGTTTTATAATTTAATTAATTGACTTTAATAAAATCACTTCCCAGAGGACTGTTTTTGCAACGATCACGATGCATACTTTCAGCACAAATGTGGCTCTCAAACTAAGCAAAGTAGCGTTTCAACACCGTTCTCGGCGATTTCGGCAAATTCACACTGATTACTTTAAACTTCATGCCAAAAAGAATTTGCAAAAGTTATAGATTTTTTGTATTACAGCTTTGAATTTGTTGCAGGGGACTGTTTGAAAAAACTCCGGACAGAATTTACATGACAATTTTAAGTTTTAGAAATACGTAATTATACCTTATTTCATAAGAAAAATATAGCTTCATTATTCTATTTTTAGATATTAATTGCCAAATTTATGTAGTGTTAATAGGTTTTTTGAAATACTATCTTTAACAGTCAGACTATGGGATTGGGACAGCCAGGGGACTGTGTTTTTGGCGCTTAGATAATTTCTAGAAAAAAAAATTAAATTGTTATCACTCCAAATACAATTTGGCCACAAAGTATTAATGGGCAATTCCATCGTTACAGACGTAACAATCGCAGACTTTGAACACTAATAATTCTGGTTTGGGCTGATGAAAGTCTTCAATTTTTTTTCCTGTAGTGTAACTTGATGATGTTTATGCTACATTAAATTTGCGTGCAGATTGCTTAATTACAAAAAAATACAGAAATTAAAAACTGCCTGTTACAGACGTAATTCACAAAACAGCAAAAACTCGACTATGTCATACAACTTACAATATTCCTCTGAATTATACGGAAATTTTGAACTTTTTTTTTTTAATATGTATTCTAGAGACTTCAAGCTTTCTAAAACCATAAAGATTGTGTGGATTTTGACTGCTGAATTTGTGAAAAAAACTCAAAAACTTGTTACGGACGAAACAAAGTGGTGTTACAGACGTAACATCTCTGATTTGAAAGTAGAAAACAGTATTTTAAAGCAGGAATAAACAAAGATTTTTGTGCGAAAACAATACAGTAGCATTAATTAACACATTATTTGAATATTTTAAGTTATACTGTAACAGTTTTAGAAAATTTGGGTAAGTCTGGGGGAGTTGAGAGCATATGCCAATATGTCAATATGTAACAATGAATTAATGCATCTTAAGACAATTATTTCCAAGAAAGATTGACACAAGAAAAGTTTAGAAGGGCCTTCACACAAATTTATTTATTTGTATTCTTAAAATTAATGCATAATGGGGCTGCTACATAAAAAAATCGGAAAAAGTAAATTCCTCCCTAGAATCAGTGATTGGTCTTAGGAGAACTTAAAAATTTGAAAATGTTGGATGATATAGCAGAATACTAGTACCAAACTAAAATTTAAATTTCTTGGTGACAGTTGGTCAATTTTGATAATTTTTTTTTGAATGAAAAAATGTGTCCTTTTTCGTCCGACGTTCTCGAAATTCGAACGGCATTTTCGTATTCTGTTCGAAAACAATGCATTTCGCGGGCTTTTGGCAAATTCGCGATGTTAGCTCACCGTTCTTCCAATTTTAGCGTCAGCTTTAAACATTTTCCTGGGGCATATAAATAATTTTAACTTTTTCTGCAATGGAGTTTGCACACTAAAAAAAGGAAAGAGCGTCGTTGACAAATGCTGTTCTAGATCTTACTCACTGCCACACCTGGTGCCTGACCATACCCCCAACTCCATCCACAGCTCCCTTTCCATGTAACGTAGCAAAAAAAAATGCCTGTTGAGGTATAAATTATAATCAGTTATACCATATGTGTATTTTATTAATCTTAAGAAATAAATTTCAATTACATGCCGACATAATTAAAAATTTCAAAATCAGAATACCAGAAACTTTAGTACTCGTACCATATTATGCTATATACATGTATTGCTCATTCTGTGCTTTTTACCTACTTAATTGGAAAGTTACTTTTGCTGCGGACGTAACATAGAGCCATTTGTTATGTCCGAAATTAGAAAACAGTATTTTAAACGATACATCTAAGTCTGTAACAGCATTAATTTAAAAACTAAATCAGTTGCAATATTTTTAACTGTGGTGTTCAATTACTCTAAGAATTTGCCAAAAGGACCATTAAGGGTTTTTTTTAATTTTGATTTTTTAGGACGTAAAGACAACTTTTGCTTCTTTTTTGTTACAGACGTAACATCAAATTTCTTTTTTTCAAACTTCAATTACACCATTTAGATCAATTCAAAAGAAATTAATGAATGCATATTATTATAGTACCGTCTTAGTAGTTAAAATTGTGCTACAAGTAGTTATTTTTGTTTTTATTTTTCGATGAGAAATATGCATTTGAAAATGTGTTCTTTTTTCTGATTTTTACAAGTTCGTGAATATCGTACTTCCAACTAAGAAAACAAGTATTATTCTAACTCTCACCAAAAAACCAATGCAGGATTCTTAAAATATACATCTTAAGCTTTAAAATGATGTATAACATAGCAACATAACTTCAATATGAATTTTTGACCAATTGGTTTCACTTTTCATGGAATGGCCCTAATGCTTTACTTGTATTAAGAGCGATAATTACTTTATTACACTTTATTATTTTTAAAATACTCAGTCCGGACAGCCAATTACGACTTTACAGAGAATCGCCCATATAATCAGTAACTAAGATAAGACTAAAATTCTTTGCTGATGATAGTTAATTTGCACTGTGGGATGTCCACTCTGTTACAGTCGCATTAATAGTGCAAAAATATTTTTTCTTGAAATTGCAGACAGAATTAGTTTTAGGATGCTTAGTTCATTTTATACTTGTTCTGTAATTAACTTTTCTTTACGATTAGAAATATATTTTTCAAACCTCATTTCTGTCCTCAGCGACTACTAAGCCTTCGTCATTTCAAGGGCAAAACGATTGTCGAAAATCGCCTCTACTGAATCGAAAGTACTACGTAGTCTGTCTGAGTAAATTGCCCTCGTTACACAATGGTCGAACTATCAAACCTTATGAATGACTCATATACAAGCCATTTACACTTTATTATGCACAAATAAACAGAGAATAATTTTTAAAACAATGATTAGTTGGCGAAAATTACTTCATTTGATAAACTTAACTCGACAATTTCAGACATGATTTGTACCATTTTGGCTGGAATAACCCATAAATATAACATTTGCATCTCGGAATGTATCTTTATTTTTTCAAAATGAAGTTGAATTTCGAGGTGATCGTTTAAGAATTAGTTTATTAATTTGTTTTTAAAAAAGTGAATATGTTTAGCATGACCCTTAATGTATTTAAAATGATAATTTGCCACTTTTAAGAATGTGTATCTTAATTTTTTGGAACTAAAGTAAAATTTCAAGTTGATTATTTAAGTAAAGTTTACTCATTTGTTTTTTAAAAAGTGAACAACTTTAGCATACCTCTTAAAAGTATATTTAAACTGCTGATTTGAATCTTCAGAAAACATGTTCCTTTGTTTTTTGGAGTTATATAAAATTTTTAACTGATTATTTGAGTATAACTTTATTATTATTATTATTATTTAACACACTGGTCCTGTTTTAATATTTTCTTCTTTAACTTGTATGTTAGAAAAATTACATGCATATTATTCTTTAAAAAAAAGAATTTCAAAGCAAAATTTTGCTTTATATTATTGCAAAATTAGAAATAAGAAAATGTGTTACTTTGTAATGAAGTTTAAATTCATAAAATTCTAATAAAATATGTATCAATTTGAAGAAAAAAAAACGTTTATCTGAGCTTAGTTTTTTTCCTTTTTTCTTTCTTTGTTTCTTTCTTTTTTTTTATATATTGGTGAAATATTTAATAACTGTATCATTTACGTAGAAACCTATTGAAATGATATTGAAACAGAAAAGCTTTAAAATTTAAACTAAGAATAATTAAAAGTTTAAACTTTGAGTATATACAGAAATATTTAATTCAATCTTTTAAAGTTTCGTCTATTTTGATAAAAATACATAATTTAGAAAGAAATCACAATATGCTAGTGTTTCATTTCATATGTAGCGCTACTCCTGTACAAATAAAATAGAGGCTTTAAAAATTAATTTAAATGTATTTAACATGTTCTTAAAGAAATTATGCGAGAAACAACTTTGATTTATTGTTTTGAAGCTGCATTACATAAAAATAAGCAAACATGCAATGTAATTGTAATGCCGGATATCCGCAGGATATCCGGTATCCGGCGTGTGATGAGCCTCCGGATATCCGATATCCGGTATCCGACAAAATCACTATCCGGTCCATCCCTAATTTTGATGAAATACATTCTTTGGTGTCATTGGTTTATTTGGCATCATAATTTTTTTTTATTTCTTAAAATAATTTTCATGTTCCTAAATATTTCCTGGCAAGAAATTAAAAAAAAAAATGAAGGTTGAATTCTTTCAATCTTTCAACTTTTGAATCCTTTCTTGTGGCGAATATTCGTAAAAATTGTAAAAAAAATCTAAAAAGGACAAATTTTAGCAAAAAAAAAGGAGGGAGAAAAAAAAAGGAAAAGTAACAAATAAATTCAAAGACAATTCCTAGTTCTATTCCATATTCAAATGAGTTAATTTATTAATGTAAACCACTTTTCGAATTTTTTCGGTCAATCCTCAAACGGTGCATGCTTTTTATTTATTTATTTTTAAAAAGTAGCGAAGTAGCGACTACAATTCAAAAGTAGTTTGTAGTCGCTACATTTTGAAATAAGTAGTTGTAGTTGTAGTTAACTACATTTATAACAAAGTAGTTGTAGTTGTAGTTCGCTACAAAACAAATGTAGTTTTTCCAACCACTGGATGGTAGAAAAGGATTTTTCTTCTGTTATATGTTTGTAGGTACATATATGCATGTGCTGACAGGTCAAAAAAAACTACTCATTCAAGGGTGAGCAAAATCGAAGTTTAGACCGAAATTTATGAAATCTTTTTTCGATCACGTTACTTCTTTTACTACGTAAAATGTTGGAACTTTCTTTACTACATAAGAGAAAGTAAAAAAGTTTAGGTAGGTAGCTTAGAAAACTTAAACTTTATTCACAAAATGTGAAATACAAAACAAAGTTGAATAAATAGAAATTATAAGTGAACAAATAGGGTTGTTTTACCTGGCACAATTTTAATATGTTGGGCTTGAATTTTGATAGCTGGAGACAAATGTCAGGTTCAGCACTTAGACAGCGTCGGTGTTTGGAAGCTCTCCCATAGACATTTTCTGAATTTATCTTAAAAGCAAATTTTAGGATATTTTTAAGGATATCAGCTAGAACTGGAGGGTGGGTGGACAATCTTGGAAGTTTTTCGAATTTGAAGCTTTTAAAAGCGAATTATAGACGATTTGGTTAATGTTAATGGCATGCAAAAATTTAGATGGGGCATGAATATAACAATTTCTAGATGAAAGCAGGGGGAGGTCTCAGCCATAGAAGGTTTGGTTACCCTAGTTTTAAAATAAAAAAGCAAAATTAAAATGTTATTTGACTTTGTTTTTTGAAGTTTTCTACGAACCCCCTACTAACAGACGGACCCCAAAGGGGTCTGCGGACCCTAATCTGGAAAACCCTGCTCTAAAGTTAGCTTTCCTTACAATTCTTAAATATGTTCATGCTATTTTTGTTCAACCCAAAATATTGTTCTTTACACAAAGTATGATTGTTTTTCACGCCCACCTCAAAAAGTCCTCAATAACAATGCTTGAATTATCTTTAAGCTTTAATTTTTAACCCCTGATGCAATAAGGAAGGGAGTTATAAGTTTGACGTGTCTGTGCATCTGTTGATCTGTGTATCCGTCTGTGGCACCGTACAGCCTAAATAGACGGACGGATTTTGAAATTTTTTTTGGTTTGAAAAGTGAAGTGATCGAGAGGGTTCTTAGCTGAGTCGCGTCTTCGGATGACATTAATAAACAAACATATTAATTAAAAATCTTTAAATTTTTTCACGATTTTTGAAATGAAAACATACTGGAAAATTTAAAGCAATAGTACCAAAACAAAGAAAAATAAATTCTG
The DNA here is from genome assembly GCA_038373865.1 of Uloborus plumipes. NCBI lineage: Eukaryota > Metazoa > Arthropoda > Arachnida > Araneae > Uloboridae > Uloborus > Uloborus plumipes. The sequence goes on from JAXGGA010022502.1 coordinate 8,271, forward strand.
CTCCTGATAAGATGTGTTTGGAACTTCCATGTAAAACAGCACTCGAATTACTGTCTGTCTGCGTATTGCGCGCCTGGTAGTCACGATCGCTTCCATTTGAAAAAGGGGTGATAGGATAAGGAGACGCACTTGCCGGTGCTTTCGCTTCTTACTTCCTGTTGAATGTTACTTCGCATTTCCCCCCTATTTTGAGGAAATCCAAAGAGACCTCAGGCATGCGCAGATGCGAGGAAGGTTTTACGATAAAAGATTAGACAGTATAACGTTTTTTATCAAATGCAGCTAAGCCTTAAATTTACGCGATTGGAAACCAATGTCCAGTGGCGTAACCATGGGGGTGTTTTGGGGACTCCCCCCCCCCGAAACGTTGGTCCAAAAAATGCAAAAATGAGATGAAAAAATATAAAACTCCTAGAATGAAAAAGTACGATTCTCCAGCGAATATCATAGTGTTACAGCCTTCATTGCCACCCCCCCCCCTTCCCAGAACCATTAAGGATTGTCTTTTTTAGGAAATAAATGTTAAAAATTTCCGGAGGTAGGCCTCCAAACCTCCCATTATGATCGAAATTCGTCTGAAATTGCGTTTTTGGAACTGAAATTTCGAAAAAATTGCTTGGAAGAATTTCTGTATCCTATCATTTTCTTTCACATTATTAAAAATGGCCGGCAATCGTGTTTTACTGACTGAGGAAGAGATCGAACATCCTCTCCTCGAACACCACCAAGATGGTATAGAATGGAGTTTTTAGAGGTACAATTTATGAAAATTTCCGGGGGCAAACCCCCCGACCCCCTTCCAGTTTTCTGCAGTAATATTTCTTAAGACTGCAGTACAGTTCTAGTGTCAGAGGTTGATACTCTTTAAAAAGCTGTCCGGTTTTACGAACTTCGGAAGTACGCATTTTCAAGTGCGTATTATATATATACACTGGCGGAAAAAAAAGTCCCAACACCAAGAAAGACTTGCGCTAGATAAACGAAATTTGACAGGCGTGTTTAAACAACTGAAAGATGACATCGATTGAAATTTTTAGATCCTCGCATTCGTGTGGCGCAGCTGGCGTCACTCAGAACATGCAAATAAGGCTTGTTTTAAAAGCGTGTTGCAAAACTCGTGAGTAGTATTTTTCTGTGAAATTTGACGCATTGCGTTCATATTAGCCAGGAATGCCTTTTTTATGAAGAAAAAGAAGCCATTATCAACTGCTCACTGAGTTTGAATGATGTCGTACACTTTGGCTATGAGAAGGTGGATTTTCATTTCGCGATATTGCAGAAAGACTTGGTGGGAATGCTTCCACCGTGAATAATTAGTGGAAGCTATGGTTAAAGGATCGTACTAACTCAAGAAGATCGAATTCCGAGCTGCCACGTGGCACCACTGAGAAGGAAGATCGCCGAATCCTGCGTACGGCTGTGGCGCACCGTACTGCATCTGCGGCTGACATTCGAACTACAGTTGGTACCGTCGTGACCCAAAGAACGGTAAGACATCATTTACTTCAACGACAGCTCCGAGCCAGGCAACCTGTAGCCGTTATTCCATTAACTGCAAACCATTGCCGTTTGTGACGGCAGTGGTGTCAAGACAGAGCTTTCTGGAGGTCAGAGGGGAGATCTGTTGTAATTTCTGATGAAAACAGATTCTGCCTTGTTGCCAGTGATAGTCGTATGTTGGTCAGAAGGAGGCCAGGGGACCGCCTGCATTGAAGCTGTCTGCGGCCTAGACCCACGGGATCTATACCGGGAGTCATGCTCTCTGGAGCAATTTCCTATGACAGCAGGAGCACTCTTGTGGTTATCCCAAACACACTGACTGAAAATTTGTCGTCAGTGTAGTAATTCAATCTATATTGCAGCCCTTCATGAGTAGCATTCAAGGGGGGGTTTTCCAACAAGATAACGCTCGTGCTCACACCGCTGCTGTGACGCAATGTGCTCTACAGAGTGTTGACATGTTACCATGACCTGTAAGATCACCAGATCTGTCTCCAATTGATCACGTAAGAGATATCATTGGACGGCAACTCCAGTATCATCCACAGTCAGCAATGACTGTCCTAGTATTGACACAACAAGCATGGCACTCCATACCACAAAGTGACATTCGGTACCTGTATGACACAATGCATGCACGCTTGCAGGCATGCCTTCAAAATTCTAGGCTATTAAAGTAACATAATTTCACATTTGCACAGCATTTTCTTGAGCTTAAATTAGCCAGTGATCTTATACATTTAATCAATTAAACATGTTAAAATGGCAATTGCATTAGGGTCATTCCATTTTAAATCAACAAATTTTCAAAAAAGTTGTTGCATCACCATTTTTGATTTTGATGAAAATTTGCATGTGTATTCCTTTTAATTCCCAGAGCTCAAAACAGTGTTCATTTTATTTAAAAAAAAATTACCCTTTGATATATAGGCCATTTTTGTTGTTGGCAACAGCGAAAATTGGGCGTTTTGATGCTTTGTTTGATGAACTATAACTTTTTTTCTATCAAAGATTATGAGCTCAAATATAGCTCATTGGAAAGCTAAGAAAAAGATCTTTTTATATATGCTATCAATAAATTTCAGATTTTAAAAAAATATTTATTTTTTCAAGGTCAAAGTTCACGACGAAAATAACATTTTTTACTACTTTCGAGCATTAAAAAACCCATGAAGGGTTCAAAGTAACAAGCCGATTTTTTCATCATATATTCATAGTCATGGTTACTTAATGTATAAAAAAAATTGGCTTGTTACTCTACCCCCTTTATGAGATATGCCCCCCAAAGTTGTAAATTTTTTAAAAAATCCAATTTTCAACGCTAAAAAAATGCATGTGGGGGGCAAGATAAAAAAAATTTTATATGTGGTATGTTAAGTACTTTTACCAGCTTTCTAATGAAACAAAAGTTGCTTTGTTATTCAAAGGCGTTTGGCAGATATAAGGGACTGAACTTTCAAAAAATTGCACAAAAACAACACGATTATTTTCATTTTTTTAAATCTTTTTTTTATTTAAATGTAATTATATACCTTATTCTTTGCTTTAAATGCTAAAAAAAAGACTAAGAAGAGCAATGAAGAAACATATTTAAAGTTTAATAAGATAATTTAATATTTTTAACACCTAGGAAAATAGAATACCACTAAACTTGTCTGATTTTTAAACATCTGATTGCTACCTATTGTGGAGTAACAGGACTGAGCATTTTTCAACTTGTCCAGGTTTGTTCATACCATGTGGTCATCCTTGTTCTGGCTTGCTTTCACATGTGTATCTTAGTTGTCTTTCAAATTCTGAAAGAAGTAGGTTGTTGAGCTAGTGTTTCTGCTGTAAAATCTTGTGAAGCTGATGTGATTTCTTTTCATTTCAAGTTCATTCATATTCACAGAATGTTTTGTTAAAGGTAAAAAACGAAATTCTTTAGAATACTTAAATATAAATTTAAATTTGTCTTTCTACATAAAACAGTGAATAAGTTATGGATAACCCTAAATGCTCCATAGGAGTTTTTGAGAATGATTGTAATATATTAAGTTACAGTAGGCAGTCTACTGTAAATAGTATTTCTGAGTTCAGTGATAATGATAAAACTTTACTGCACCTGAGAACTAGGTGTAAAACTTTTGAAACTGTTTGTACCTACCAGCAAGAAGTTCCATAAAGGTAGCAAAATTTGGCAAGAATTTTTTTTGCATGGTAGGTACAAACAGTTTCAATAGTTTTACACCTAGTTCTCAGGTGCAGTAAAGTTTTATCATTATCACTGTACTCAGAAATACTATTTACAGTAGACTGCCTACTGTAACTTAAAATATTACAATCATCATTCTCAAAAACTCCTATGGAGCATTTAGGGTTATCCATAACTTATTCACTGTTTACATGTAGAAAGACAAATTTAAATTTATATTTAAGGATTCTAAAGAATTTCTTCTTTTACCTTTAACAAAACATTCTGTGAATATGAATGAACTTGAAATGAAAAGAAATCACATCAGCTTCACAAGATTTTACAGCAGAAACACTAGCTCAACAACCTACTTCTTTCAGAATTTGAAAGACAACTAAGATACACATGTGAGGTCAAGCCAGAACAAGGAAAACCACATGGTATGAACAAACCTGGGCAAGTTGAGAAATTCTCAGTCCTGTTGTAGGTAGCAATCAGATGTTAAAAATCAGACAAGTTTAGTGGTATTCTATATTCCCAGGTGTTAAAAGTATTAAATTATCTTATTAAACTTTAAATATGTTTCTTCATTGCTCTTCTTAGTCTTTTTTAGCATTTAAGGCAAAGAATAAGGTATATAATTACATTTAAATAAAAAAAAGATTTAAAAAAATGAAAATAATCGTGTTGTTTTTGTGCAATTTTTTGAAAGTTCAGTCCCTTATATCTGCCAAACGCCTTTGAATAACAAAGCAACTTTTGTTTCATTAGAAAGCTGGTTAAAAGTACTTAACATACCACGTATAAAAAATTTTTTATCTTGCCCCCCACATGCATTTTTTTAGTGTTGAAAATTGGATTTTTTAAAAAATTTACAACTTTGGGGGGGCATATCTCATAAAGGGGGTGGAGTAACAAGCCAATTTATTTTATACAGTAAGTAACCATGACTATGAATATATGATGAAAAAATCGGCTTGTTACTTTGAACCCTTCATGGGTTTTTTAATGCTCGAAAGTAGTAAAAAATGTTATTTTCGTCGTGAATTTTGACCTTGAAAAAATAAATATTTTTTTAAAATCTGAAATTTATTGATAGCATATATAAAAAGATCTTTTTCTTAGCTTTCCAATGAGCTATACTTGAGCTCAAAATCTTTGATAGAAAAAAAGTTATAGTTCATCAAACAAAGCATCAAAACGCCCAATTTTCGCTGTTGCCAACAACAAAATTGGCCTATATATCAAAGGGTAAATTTTTTAAAAATAAAATGAACACTGTTTTGAGCTCTGGGAAGTAAAAGGAATACACATGCAAATTTTCATCTAAATCAAAAATGGTGATGCGCACCCCATTTGTTGATTTAAAATGGAATGACCCATTACCCAAATTTTATTATTCTACAGTAATTTTTTCTTGGTGTTGGGATTTTTTTTCCGCCAGTATATATATATATACACACACACATACATACATGCAAAGTGTGGGAAAAAAGGGGTTACCACCCCCCTCCCCGCCGCCCTTTTTTTAACCTTGTGACGACTTAGAATATAACCCCCCCCTGAAACCAACGAGTAGTTACTAGGGTGGGCCGAAAATGACTTTTATTTTTTTTTCGATGACGAGATATGCGGAAAAGGTGCCATTAGGGGCACAAAGCACTCACAAAAAATTTGAAATTTTTTGCACAATTTCTTGATCTGCCGCAATCGCATTGAAGTTTCGGAAAAATGCTAATTTTTGATGTTTTTCGTAAAATTTGTCAAATTTTTTTTTTAAATATTTTCAGTGATAGGTGTCACTTAAAAGGTACTATTAGAGGCACTAAGTTCACATAAAAAATGTGAATTATTTTGCTCCATTTCTTGATCAGCCATAAACGCTTGGGGGTTTCAGAAAAATTGCTAAAATTGGATATTACAGCAAAATTTTGAAATTTTTTTTAAAAATTATTTTTGGTAATGGCGAGAGCAAAAACGGCTCACTATTATCATTAAATTAACATTAAAATTGAATTGTAAATGATCTTTATTTAATTTGTCACAAATACGGGGAAATTTCGGGAAAAATGTTTTTTTTTTTTTTACTGATCCAATTTATTTATTAATTTTTAAGCTTTTTAAAAATTCCATCCAATTGTTGAAAGGCAATTTAGGAGTCTGACATGAGAAGTAGTAGTCAAATAATCTGCATTTTTATTTTTAAAATTTGTTAGAGTTACAAATTAGTTATTTATTACTATTGAATAAAAAAAAATGTGTTAACTGAAAGTGCTTCACAGTTCTCCACCTATTACGCATCCAGATATCTTGCAAAATAATCCAGAACTCACCGCGAGGAGGTGGCTGTACGAGTTCCACCAGCCCTCCACCTAAAAAATATTATATTCACATTGTTTTGCATTATTCATGCAACAAAGTCCTTCTTCGAATTAAACGTTGACATTTTTGTCCTGGATTGTATCTTTGCTCTGACGAAGGTATCTCTGTCCTCATGGCCACATACGTGTATTGCCGCTTCTGTCACTACCTTAATTGTTCTTTCCACAGCTTTCGTGTGACTTGGAAAGCGGACTGAAGCTTCAAATAAAACCAAGCCTGATTCTGTGTTTCTCTCAACCTCTTCGAGTGAAAGACTCTTTGTAATTGGACGCTCACTATCTGTTGAGAGCCAGTCGATGCAGCCGTAGTACTCAGTAGCCATAAAGTTCAGTTTTAGAACCTTAAACTGTCTCAGTCTCTTGATCTCTTTCTTCTTTGAAAGGTGGCACTGTTTAATCCTTTTTCATGTCAATGTTCTGATTTCTTTGTTTTCGTCTGTCGCCATTGCTAATAGTATATTCTCAGGATGGCTGTAGTATGCATTTCTTGAACCACCGAATGCACTATCGTTAAGTCATCAGAGAGGAAGTTTGAGAGTA
>JAXGGA010022503.1:0-14864 GCA_038373865.1 Uloborus plumipes
GTTACGTCCGTCATCTCTGCTGCTTTGATTGATTGTAAAAAATATCTGCTGTCAGTAATTTTTTTTTTAATTCTTAGCATAAATGATACATAGAGTAACCATGTAACATTGTGAAATCCACCAGCAATAACTAAAAAATATTTTTAATCCTTTAAGTTATACGTAAAAACAGTTACCAAATCAGCTCTGAATGATTTGTTAGTCACTATGGAACCCAGTGGCAGAAACTACCGCGCCCGCGGTGCGACGTTCGCGCCACGGCGACATTGCGCCGCCAGTAAAAACCCTCTTGCAGACAGTTTTGTCTGCACTAATAAAAACAACTTAGAAAAGTTATCCGCAACTTTCGGACAAATTTTTTCCCCTCTTGAGCACTCTTTGACTAAGGGGCTTCTTTTTCCTCCCCATTTAGCCGCTGGGGAGAGATTTTTTTAAAAAACGGGATAAAAAAAAAAATTTAAAAAAAAATCTTGTGCTGTGGCCAAAAATGGCGCCCAAAACCTTTCTTGCAGCTCTTTTGCACCTTAGAGCAGGTGTGTTTCATTTCACTGTGGTTATTTTTTACTTGAAATACAGCTACATTTTATTTTTCATTCATTTTGATGATATCTATCCCCCACCATTCGATTTTTGTCCGTTTTTCTATGGAAAAAAAAATTTGCAAGCTTTCTTTGTACCGTGGGCAAACATGGCGCCCGAAACTTGGCTTTGCTTTTTTAAGCTATGGATCATTTAAATAAAAATCAATAGTTTGATCACTGAAGTGCCCTTCCTTTCAAGTCCTATTTTAAAGTCTCCCCTTTTTTTTTCTTTAAAATATTTATCAAATTCAAGTTTGTGACTGATAATACCTGCAAAAACAGCTCAATACATTTTTGTCTTAGATTCTAAATTATTCTGAACATTATAAAAAAAAAGCTTTTTGATTTCATTAAAATAACCACAGTTTAAAAATGTCTTGTCTTAAACCATGTCATAATGCAACAGCTCTTACGTAAAAAATAAATAAATAAATAAAAACCTCAGAAAATGTTAAAGATATCAAAATAGAGTTTTAGAAGATTAATGAAATAGCTGATGGAACAAATAGAAAAAACTTCATTATAAACTGAAACAATGGGTTTTATAAACTTGGATAAGTGAAAGGATGCAAACCTATGCCCCCCCCCCCCCACCCATTATTAAAAATTAAAGTTTTAACTTTTTTATACTTTTATACCAATCTTGTTTTTTCCTGTGAAATACGTAAGAGAAATTTTTTGAAGAAGTGCTCAAATTTTTGAAATCTTTTATCAGATTTTCATCTTTTCCTTCTTTTTCTTTTTTGAGTAAGATGCTCAACAGGTCAGAACTTATAAGAAACAAAATTAAAAAGAATGCACGAGATGCTTGCAACATTTTAGATAAAGTGCTACAAATTATAGTTATTAAATTATACTTGTTTAATGTACGACTAGTATATTAAAATTGCACTCAAAATTTGCAGACAGATAATGAAATTCTCAAAGTTTGTCGCAGACAGCTACAAAACTTTCTGCCACTGGGCTATGGAATGACTCTATTGAAGAAAAATTGGGGTGTTGAAAGAAAAAAGTGGACATTAAAAAGGGTTCCTTTTATACATAAAGTTAAGAAATACTGCGTTAGAGTAATGTTGAGATGAAGTGCCAGTATACCAATGTGCAACCTCGATTATCCAAACTTTAAAAATTCAGAAACCTGTAAAATTGGACCAATTTTTGCAAAAAATTTTTTTTTAATTATTTTTCAACAATTAACATCTTAAATTCTTTATAAATGTTTCTGAACCTAATATCTTAACCCAAATACGCTCATTCGGTTGTGTATTTTTCAGGAGCTTCCTTTTTTGTAATAATGCTACATGCTACTTTGTATGCAATTGAACAAAGTCCTAAAGATGAAGAGAGCTTTGATCTTCATATGGCTCCTGTTTAAAATACATTAATTACTTACGCTAATTTTTAGAAGAATGTGCAGTTGCCTCATACTTAATACAGATTTCCTAGATGACCAAATTTTTTGCAGGGGCCTCATTTTTCTTAATTATGCTGCATGCCACTTTGTATGATTATGAAAAGACTCCTGAAGATGCTGATCTCAAAGCACTTGTGGAAACAGTATAAATTTTTGTTTTACTTTAAGTTTGCATTTAGAGGTTTGCATTATTTGGTTTTGGGTCTGACAAGCACTGGTTTTAATTTATTTATTTATTAAGTAGTATTTATATTGTACATAACTTGTCATATCTTATTGTAAATAAGCTTTTTTATGAATCAAAAAGAATGACTTTAAACAATGTGATACTTCTCATTCTCTTTGTGTAAATTGTATTTTATTTGTTGTTGAATTGAATAAAGACATGTGAGGACTAATCTGGTTTCTTTTCCTTTAAATTATGAAAGTGGTTTATTTTGAATAACTCTGTTTCCCTGGCTACACTATTATATCACTTGAAACAAAAAAGCAAATAAAAGCTGTAATTAGTAGGTATGTTTCCCATTTGATTTTGTGATTATCCCTGCTACGATCCGTTAGCTTGTTAGTTTCCTTCATGGGTGCAAGACCTTCCATCTCAGGACGGATTTCCGTCTTGACAAAATCGCCAAGACGGACCACGGGACGGAAAAAAAATCGATCTCATTCCTTCTATAGTTACTTCCAAAGAAAATAAAACTGAAGGGAATATAAAATCAGATTTCTTAAAAGTACATTTTAATCATTATTCCAATCCAAAACTATTTGTATCACAGCTAGCTCTTTCTTTCTCTTTCTGAATAAACAAACTGCAGGGGCATAATTCCTTTGTTGGTCTTGATTCTTTTCGATCCCATTCATTCCCTTCTCTTAACTTCATCAATTATGACCTACAATTTTGTTTTTAGGATTTCATTTGAAAGATTCTAAGGAACCCCCGTACCCCCCACAAAGGGGGAGGGGTAAACGCCAAAAAGTTCCTGAGCTTCATCTTTTTCTCTAGCATTACCAGACATCACCTTCAATCACTTTTTTAAGTATTCTCTTTTGAAAAAATTCTGGATTAGCTGCCTGAACTTCCTCTCCCATAACATCACCAAGGGGAGTTTAAAATTGTTTTTGGAACTTCTAAAAGAGGCCCTGAACCGGGACCGCCACGAAGAACAGGGTGTCCGCGCATATGGAAAGTCATGGATTTCAAATATGATCGAAATTGGTCATGGAAAGTCATGGATTTCAGTGAAAAATGTCCAAAAGTCATGGAAACTGACTGTTTATCATGGATTTTAGCGTTCCGGACCGATTGAAATTTTTCCCGCGATCTCGGAAGAACGAAAACACTTCCGCCGTCATTCTACTTCGTTATTGGGTGCAATCTGATTTGTCAATTACAATTTCCAACAAGTTGCATTGTGTTGACCAATCAGATGACAAAAAGATTCTCAACGTTAAAACCGTGAGCGGCGAATTTTGTGTAACTGCGCATGTGCGCGGACTCCGTCATCTGATAAAATATGACCTTGAACAACAAAAAGGTAGACTCGATGGTTTTTTTGATGGTTTTTTCCCCGGCATAGGCAGATTTGCCTTTTGCATTTGGTCTCCTCCCCCCCCCCCCTACCCGCTTCATTTGATTCTTTTTTCTTTTAAAGCTTGTTTGAATCTTTTTCTTTCGAGGAGTTTTATGCAAAAGAAAAACAAATTAAAAAACGATATTGAATTTTAAAGAATCGTGTAGGTAGGGGGGGGGGGGCAGGAACTCAACGAGTTCCGTTTTGAAGTCAGATTTCGCCTCACTCATATCAGGATCTAAACTAACAGTAAAATTAATGGACAGACAATTCATTGCTACATGAAAGTAAGTTTGAGGACAAGCACGGTGGGGAGGAGGGTGTCGGTAGGAAAAGATCGTTTTTTGACCTCAAAAGCGAACGGACTTCTGTTGCTGTGAAACGCAGTCGCCATGTTTGGTCATTTGCTTTGCAAGATAGAATATTAAGTGCATAATTTTCCAAAAACAAAGCAGAGTTGTTTTTTTTTTTTTTTTTTTTTTTTTTTAGTCATGGAAAATAGTTCGCAAAAGTCAGGGAAAGTCATGGAATTGAAAAGTCCAGGTTGAGCAGATACCCTGGAAGAAAGAGAGGGGGAAAATTATTGAGCTGTGGGCCTGGTCCTCGCAAAACGGGCAATTCGCTAAGCGATGGAACGAAACGTGTTATTGAGCGGCACTTTCCTGAAGTTTCGTTGCTCTACTGATAATTTCTGTATTAAATAATCGGTCATTTTTGTGAGTGTGAGTTTTATGTTCTTAGAACTAAATGAAAACTTTAGAATGTAATTTTGAATGGAAAACCTGTATTTATATTTCCTTTTTAACATTTCGAATTGCGTTTTTTTTCGTCACGTTAATACTTGCCAGAGCCATGTTTGCCTACTGGAAAAAAAAATCTTTTCAGCGTTTCCCGAGAGGCACCACAAGGAGGTATGGTTGGTCTTTGCACTCTCATCCCCCCTCGCGCTTTTTTTCTAAATGAATGTGATGAAACTTTATCAAACTTAAAAATATGATTTCTCACCCGTCATTAATGGAACTAGACTTTTTTTCTTTCCTGAGAACTTAATTATTTATTCTGCAGCACTGCACTTCGTTTATAATTTACTTCACAAAAAAGTCAAATAACACTCAACGCACCGCTAACTTACAACCTGTTTACTGCGCACCGGAAGCTACCAGAACGTGCGCTTTATGTCGCTTGGAGGTGTCAAAAAAGGCTTAGTCAATAAGACGGTTTTTCTATTTATGTAACTGACACACCTAAATTATAGCCTATGTCCGTCTCCTGGCTCTAAGCTACCTACACACCAATTTTTAGCTACATCGGTACAGCCGTTCTTGAGTTATAAAATTGTGTAACTAACACGGCTTTCTTTTATATATACATAGATAATATAATACCGGAATGAGGTAAAAGTTATTGAGGGGGGGGGACGTTATGCATCAACATGCCACAGAAAGCTAATCTAGTTGTCCTGGCAGCTAGTATTACTTTGATATTCGCAAAGAACGTGAATTTTATCTGTCATTCAGAGTAAGGCCCCTATATATACATATAGGGGCCTTATAGTCTATATAGCGGCTCTAATTCAGAGTTTCATGCACGCATCAACGCGTAAGAATACAGTTTAGCCTTCAGTAGTAACAATCCTCTTGAATATATTACTTTTCAACTTATAAATGACGCGAATCTCCATGATAAACAGTCAGCCGCGCACCTGGAAAGTCATGGATTTCAAATATGATCGAAATTGGTCATGGAAAGTCATGGATTTCAGCGAAAAATGTCCAAAAGTCATGGAAACTGACTGTTTATCATGGAGATTCGCGTCATTTATAAATTGAAAAGTAATATATTCAAGAGGATTGTTATTACTGAAGGCTAAACTGTATTCTTACGCGTTGATGCGTTCATCTAATATCTTTAAACGAGCAATTCTTGTGATCTCGAAAACGGCTCTAACTAGAGCCGCTATATAGACAGGCCGACTCATCAAGATTAAGTTTCACCACTTTGGATCCAATTCCTTAACTTTTACTTTCGAATTTTCATTGTTGCGGAGTAGGGTTACCAGAAAAAAGTTTTGGCACATTGCTAAGCTTTGCCAAATCTACGTGCCGCTAATAGTTGCTCACAGTGAAAAATTACCAAAACGCGATTACTGGCCAGAAAAGACAACCACTCAAACGCACGAACACGCGCTGGATCCAAAGTGGTGAAACTTAATCTTGATGCGCCGGCTCGTATATATAGGGGCCTTAGCTCTAACGATTTCGATAAAAATTTGTATTTAGATAGAGTTTTGGTTTCTGAGTTTATCTACGTCGGCGTTTTTTCTGTAAAAACGCGAGTTTTCACAAAAAACCCCGTTTTTTTTGTGCCTTCATTGAAAGTTTGAGAAGCTTTTATTGCGCCATTTTCTTTATGATTACTTTATTGTTACTGTTTCCGTGGCGACCACGCTTTGTTATAACAATTGGATTTCACATTTAATCACATCAGCGCAAGTTCAAATTATGGTATTTGGCAACGTTAAATTGTTATTGTTTTTGAAACGTTAAAGCAAGGCTTCACTGGATAACAAGCTGTTGGGATAAAAGCAGTTGATAATAGTCCACCGACATCTATTGAATTTTATGGTAACTTACAGTATATAAAAATCAGATTACTTTACTTTTCAAGTGCGATTTCAAAATTGAGTATAAAAGTGTTATAGTTAGTTTTAAAATACTTTTTTTCCTCCTCAAGAGTGTTTAGTAAGATACGAGGGCTGTCTGAAAAGTTTCCAACCTCGATATGAAAAGGGCAAAACTTATGAAACAAAGAAAGATGTTCTTATTAAGGAGTCTTTTGGGAACTTGAAAATGTAATTTTGGCTATTTTTAGTTTAAAATTGTGTGCGTGACAGCCATACCAGTGAGTTGCTCCAACAGTTTTTTTGAAAATGGAAAAATTCGAATATAAAGCTCTGATTTGATACTTGTTTTAAAAAGGAAATACGCCTGCACAAATTAAAAAAGAGTTGGACTCTGTGTATGGGGACTCTGCACCATCGTCTCCAACCGTAAAATTTTGGGTACCATAATTTAAACGTGGCCGTACCAGCTTGAGTGTTCATGAACACTCAGGTCGACCCAAACTGCTACCACTGATGAACACACTGCTAAAGCTCCTCAAATGGTGCTGGATGACGCAGATTGAAGGTGAGATATATAGAAGAAACTATGAATACCTCTAAGGAATGCGCATGCTACATTTTAAATGAGAAATTAAGCACGCGGAAGCAGGCTGCACTTTGGCTGCCGCGTTCGCTCAATTTGACCAGAAACGTGTCCGAATGAACATTTGCAGCGCACTTTTGGCACAATGAACCAGAGTTATTCTGATGACTTATCACTGTGGATGAAACCTGGATTCATCAGTAAACTCCAGAAACAAAAATGCAGTCAAAACAATGGATTGCAGAGTGAGAACAGCTCCAAAAAAAGCCAAAACAGTTCCTTCTGCAGGAAAAGTGATGCCGACCGTTTTCTGGGATAGCCATGGAGTGATACTCATTGACTACCTTAAAATGGGAAAAGCCATAGCAGGAGCACACTATTCTACTCTCCTTGACAAATTGAAGGAGGAAATAGAAGAAAAACGGCCGCATTTGAAAAAGAAAAAAGTTCTTTTTCATCAAGAAAATGCTTCTGCTCACACCTCAGTGGTTTCAATGGACAAAATTCACGAGTTAAGGCTCGAAATCGTTGAACACCCACCCTACTCACCAGACCTGGCCCCAAGCGACCCTTTCTTGGTCCCTAAGCTGAAAGAAGCACTTGGAGGACGAAGGTTTTCTTCAAATGAGGAGGTCATAAACTTTGTCAACAGCTTTTTTGAGGACACATTTTCATCATTACTTTTGGATGGGTTAAAAGGATGGGAGCATTACTTGATGACGTGTGTGGACTTACAAGGAGACTATATCAAAAAGTAACAGCCAGTTTGGACGATAAAAATATTTTATCTATGTTAGGCCGGAAACTTTTCAGACAGCCCTCGTATTTCAGGTAAAAAATCAATAAATATGAAACTCATTCTTAAAATATTAAGTTACATCTAATATCTTTAGACGAGCAATTCTTGTATATATATATTTCGGATCTCGAAAACGGCTCAAACGATTTTGATAAAATTTTGTATTTAGATAAAGTTTTGGATTTTGTAGTCCGATCGGTAAGTCGTCGGACTCGTAACCGGGGGGTCCCGGGCCGATCATATAGAGGAAGCCCAGCTGATCAAAGATCCACAGTCTTCATAAATGGTGGCTGGGGGACGTTAAAAATGTTCGTGGTATCCTTTAAGTGAAACGATATCTCAGGGGGATGCTGGGCCAAGGGTCTCCTCGGCCCTTGAGTCTGTTCAAAAATGAACAGAGCGCTCTGTGGTGTTGTGGTGGATGTGTGTGTGTAAAAATATCGCAAAATTTGTACTCACATGATTCCTCGGTGCTGACATCAATATAGTAATCCATTGCGACGTATTCCAATAGAAATGAAGCACGAGAACAAAACATAATCGAAAAAAGTAATGTTCATTTTATTACCAACGTTCGCACATTATGGGAGACATTTTGCATCAAGTGTTAAGAACACTTGATGCGTCCACACACATCAAAAACTCAAGCTCAACTGCTAAAAATTCCAGAAATTTACCACGCTAGAAAAACAATGACAGTTGAAAAAGAATGTTCTCGAACATTCCAAAAGAAAAACCGTTGTGCCTTGCACATATAAAATCATAACAGTGGCAGTTAGACTTCGGTACTAAGTGGAACAAATTAGCGTGAACAGAAAAGCTATTTTTAGCCCAGCCAAGCATCTCTTTTTTTTAAAACGGCAAGGAAAGTGAATAATTCGGAATCTTTTGTGATTTGCATTGCAAGATAAATAAAATCAAAGAAAGTGTGGGATGATTAATACCACATTCCCCCTTTAAACAGAACTAAGAAAAAAACCCTTCAGCCACTCTTGCTGACAGTAACTAAAGAAAGGCTTGACTATTTACAACAACAAATGAAGTGTGCAAAGGCTGGCAAATTCAAAACAATTTTACATGATCTCAAAGTGTGCAATGTCCATAAAATCCATAACAAATCATGTACCAATTCCAAAAAAATTCCACGAGAACTTCCTTCTCTTTTTTTTCCCCTTAAATTTTGTACAAGATGGATTATTCACATGCTGACATACAATATCAATCCTTACAAAATGTAAATTTGGCACCTAAATTTTCATTTCTCAAAATCCATCATTCAATTTTCCAAGTATGGTTTAACTGAAGCAAGTATAAACAAATTTGTGCCACAAATTAATCATTTTCAAGTCAAATCAATTTTTCACTCAAATGACAAAAATTTTCACAGAAATATTTTCAACGCATATAATGCCTGCCAACACAATAATGCCTGCCAAAAGATATTTACAAAATGTAAACAAAATGATCATGATCAAACCAAAAATTTACAGTACTAGTAATCCTCTAGTTTAGGAACTCGTTTTCATATATACACACTTGCATGCATAACTTCATAAAAAGACTCTTCTTAAAAAAAATCTGGCCAGTAAAAATCTAAACAAACATGTTTCTCAAGCATATTCATTTTCATAGACATATGAACTATTTAAAAAATGCAATAAGAACAAACAGTAAAAAAAGTTTGCCATGTAGTGACTTATCACTTAATCAAAACTATACCAATCATTCCATGAACTCAAACAGAACTCCAAGCAAGTCAAATTTTGTTAAGGTACAAAGAAAAGTATCATTTTTATAAGAAAAAAAAATATTTGCCAAATTAGAAAATAATTTTGAAGTCAAAATAAGGGTATTTAGTGCACTATAAACTTTTGATATCCAAAATAAATGTACCTTTATACAAAATAATCAAAAATGGGGAAAAGCAACAAAACTATACTGTGATCACAGAATTTCAACATGGGCGAAGCCTTACAAGGAGCACTAAAAAGTAGTTATTTACACAATCAAACTCAGCACTCATTCATTTTTTTTTAATAGCAAACAAAGCTGGCAAAATACTCAAATAAAATGTACAAGTATATACAGTACATTACTTTCATACCAAATTTCTCTACATTTCAATATTCAGTATCTCCACAACTGAAGTAACTTTTTACAAGTACCATACCTGAAATAGCATCCCAACAATTTTCAAAGATTTGAATATCAGAAAAGAACAGCCAAAAAAACTAAACATTTTCTATTTTGACTTGATGAAAAACAGACGATTCATTTGTTAGAAAAAAAGTGTTCAGTCTATTCTGATGGGTATCTAAAGTCCAAGTTATCAATTTTTAATCTGAAAAAAATTTCACTGCATTGAAGAATGCTTCACATCATCCGAGTGGATAGCCAGGAAATATAAACATTAGCTAAATCATCCTTCAGTAGAAAAGCAGGACATCAGGATAGGACAAGGAGACGGGTTTAGCAGAGGGCCCTAACCCGAAAACACATCAGAAAGACATCCGTTCATGTCATCCAGGAAATCACATCAGACAAGCTCCATCGGACACCTAAAGCAGTAGAGGTGCGCCAACCTCGATGAGCAAAACAGGAACGCAATGCTGTAGTCCTCCAACAAGTCACTGACAGGATGCGGTGACCTCAAACTCTATCAGACAACAGGCTTTCTGAAGATTCAAACTAAAAAAACTAATAAAACTGCATGAAGTCATGAAAAAAAAAAACTTTTTTTTTTTTTTTTTTTGAAGAACTGATGGGAGATAGATAGGCATAGTTCATTTTTTTCTCTGTCTGAGCTGGTAGGGCGATCTAGGTCTACTGTTTGACAAGCACTTCTGTTGATCATTCTGAATTAATTCAGAGACTTCCGGAGAATTTAATTGTATTTCCAATGACTCATTATTATTATTTGGAATTCGAAGATTTTCAGTTGATGAAGATGGAATCCCATTTTCAACAGATGGACTTGGTACTGAATTTTCCATGCTAACTGGATCATTTTGAACCAGTTCTTGTCTTCTTCTTTGTATTTTTACGAGTCGATTTACGTGCACATTGGTGACTGGAGCGAACTTATTATTTAAAGTTTGGATCAATACTAATACTTGAGATATTTGTTTCTTGCAAAAGAATGGACCACTTACTGATGGTTTTAATTTATTTTTTGAGCGTAGATAAACAATATCCCCTGGCTTAATATTATGTGGTCTGCAATTCAAATTATGTTTTTCATTGTGTGCTAATTTCTTGCCTACAGAGTTTTCATAAACTCTCCGATACACAAACTGCATTTGCTCCAAAATTTTGTGTAATTCAAAAGCTGAATCTAGAGAAGGGTTAATGTCGAAATTAACAACATCAGTTATTAGAGAAAGTTCTCGTCCAAAGTGAATAAGGTTTGGCGAAAATTCTATGGTTGAGTGAGTTGAGGCGTTATAACATGCTTTATGAACATCCGCCGCATAATCAAAATCTAGTCCTGAAACTAGTAATGCATTTATGGAGTTTTTTAAACTTAAATTCACCCTTTCGCTTAAACTATTTGCTTGTGGGTTTGCGCTGCTGGTATGTCTTAATTGAATATTAAATAACTGATTAAATTTTGCAAATAATTCACAATTGAACTGACGACCAAGATCTGTCAACACAAGTTCAGGTCTACCAAACATCGTGACGTACTTGAAGACTGCCCTAGCTACAGAAACAGCAGTGATGTTATTCAACACATATAATTCCAAGTGTCGGGAGAATGCATCTATAATTGTTAATATATACTTTCCATTTGAGAATACGCCCACGATATCCATTGTAATTAGCTGTCCGCATTTGTATGGAGAGTAAGTTTCCATCAATTGCGCTTTTTTCAAGCGATGTGGTTTCACAACAATGCATTTAGTACAGCTAGCACAATAATTCAGACAATCAACATACATCTTATCCCAAAACAGGTTTTTAGAAAGAAAATCGTAAGTTTTTCGTATACCAAAATGAGAGTGGTGGGCAATGCTAAGAGCTTTTGGCTTTAATGCGTCAGGTACAACAACTTTCAAATTTTCTTGATCATTTTCTGATAAATTATCTTTGCAATACATCAAGAGTTGAGTGTGAGGATGAATACAAAATTTCTTGTGTTTATCTGAAGCCACACGATTCAGAATGTTATTATAGATACCCGATAATTTTTTATCTTTTAATTGTTCTTTTAGGAAAGTTGCGTTGGTTATTTCAAGCAATGCATCTTTTTCTTCACTAAGTATATTCAATACATTAATACATTGGTTCAAAACAGTACTAGAATTCAGATTAGATAATGAAAAATCAGCTTCCTTTTCTATAATTTGTGGAAAAGTCTGATCAGCTTCAGTAGTTATGTCGACTACCGGATTAATTTGAGTGTCACATAAAATTTCCTTATTAGATGTAATATCAATTGTATTTTTTGAAAAATCAGTCCTACTTAAATAATCACTAAGTAAATTGTCACAGCCTTTAATGTGTAAAAATATAAATGAAAATTCACTAATTGCCATAAGCCAACGAGTTGTTAAGGATGCAGGGGAAGAAGTCTTTTTGTAGAATTTTAAGCTTTTAGCGTCGGACAAAATATAAAATTGACGATTGAAAATATAACTTTTGAACGCTTGTAATGTTTTTGCAATGGCCATCAACTCCAATTTGATTGCAGGATATTTAGTTTCAGCCGGTAATAGCATTTTGCTAAAGTACGATATAGGTACGAATAAATTATTTCTCTTTTGCATAAGCACCCCCGAAATAGCAAAGTTGCTAGCGTCAGTATTTACATAGAAGTCATCATTCCAGTTTGGTTGAGATAAGAATGGTTTCTTAAAAAAAATTTGTTGCAATTTTTGAAAATTTTCGTTTATGGCATCATTCCAAATAAATTGTCTCTTTGGATGCGTCAACTGATTAAGAGGTTGTATCAAGTCAGAGAAACAAGGAATTAAAGTTCTATAATAGGAACAAATCCCAATGAATTTTGTTAATTGACGTTTCGTCTTCGGTGTTGGAAATGACACAATTTTCTGGATGTTTGATGTTACGGGCAATATTTTATTTTTGGAAATGTTAAATCCTAGATAGTCTATGTTTTCAACAAACCATGTGCATTTCTTCGGATTGATGGTGACATTAAATTCACGGAGAACTTTGAATAATGCTTTTAACTTGTCTAGCATCTCATCTCTGGAATTACTTGCTATGACAAAATCGTCTTGAAATGCCATTATGGCTGTTTTACCAGTAGCTTGACATATAATGTCCGCAAGATGCTGAAAAATTGAACTGCATGTACGTGCCCCATATGGCAAACGACAAAAAGAGTAAGCACCCCAAGGTGTAACAAACGAGAACTTATCTCTGACATGTTCTGGTAAATTAATTTGGTGATATGCCGCATGAAGATCAATCGTGGTAAAGTATTTGTATTGCGACAAAGAATTGATGATATCTTGTACTTTTGGCAACGGATAGGAAGAATGAGCTATCAGTGAATTAATCAGTCTAAGATCTAAGGCTAGACGATATTTTTGCACACCTGAATCATCCGTTCGTTTCTTCTTCACGAGCAACGCCGGAATTCCCCATTCCGATAATGAATGAGTGATTATATTTGCTTCTTTGAGTTCATTAATTTGTTTTTGAGCTTCAGCTTGTAAATAATAAGGAACAGGATAAGGTAAAGTTCTAATCGGGTATTCATGTAAAAATTTAAAATCAGCATTTACTCTTATACCCCGTTTGCACTGCGAAATAAGTGCACTCAATCACAAGTGCACTTACGAGTTAAGCGCACTTATTTTGAATGCTGTTTGCACTGGAGAACGCACTTAAAGCTTAACTGTAAACCGCTGCTTCGAGTGGAACGGCAAATTAACTGTAACTGTAATTTCGAAAATTTAAATGCCTCGGCTGTAGCTCTGATTAACTGTGACTGATCTTTTATGCAGTTTACTATTTTCAAGAGGTAAACGTGCGAACTTGAAACGACAAATTTTGGCGATGATTGGCGGGAAAAAGATCGCTATTGCCCTGTACAAGCTAGCCTCTTCAGCGGATTACAGGAATATAACCCGCCTTTTTGGGTGTTCAAAAGTCCACCGTTTGTGAATGTGTTCTGGAATTTTGTGACTTTCTTGTGAAGAATTATCAGCCAGAAGTTATAAAATTTCCATCCACTCAGGAAGAGATGTCCACCGTTGTTGGGCTGTTTGAAAGCGAATGGGGGTTTCCTCGATGCTGTGGAGCGGTTGATGGTTCCCACATTGAAATAAAGCCGCAGAGTTTTTGCGGGAGGGGGAGGGGGTGCAGCATGTACCATTACATGGGCACCATTTGTACATGGTGGCGCAAAACTTTGAAGAGTAGTATCCGAATTTGAGTTTGACTGCAGGTTCCACTTTTGCGCGTAGCACGACAGTATAGTCAAGAGAAGGAAAACTAAACAGAGGGGAATTTGCGGCTATAGCCTCTTCTAAAATTCGGAAAACAATTCTGTTTTCAACACAATTGGCATAAAAGCTGAAAAAGTTTGAAATTGTTACATGAATGACAATTAATAAAGTTCTCTTATAGGGGACATTAGTTTTGAAATGATATAAAATTTGACTTTTTATGAGTTTGTTTACTTTTTTTCCAAGCAATGAAGTCACTGACTACAGTTACTTCTTTTATGCATATTAAAAAATCTTTCAAACAAAATAACAAATCAGATAACACATGCAATTGAGTACTATTTATTTAGTAATGATTTTAAAACATTTCTTTGTTCCTTCATAATTACAATGAAATTTGCATCATTTTCTAATGATTGTCTCATTAGCGAACAAATTTCTTTCGAGTTTTCATCATATGCTTTCTGCATTTCATTAAACTTCTGCAAGAGCTCCCCCAAAAATCTTTTTTTTTTTTTCGTTCCTGCGGTCTTTTTCTTCGGCCTCTGAAAAGAATAAACAAAACAAATCATGAAAATTACAGAGTCTGTAAATAAAAGTAGAACAAGAAATTGTAATGAAATTCACCCGTTTTAAGGTTACCAAATGTACTCATATTTTTTATTTTGTGTATCTAAAGCACACTACGAAAATTGGAGGTGATTAGGACTCAAGCTACTGAAAACTCTCATCATCTGTGTATCATGCATCACCAGGAGCGCCCCGAAGGGAGGTCCAGGGAGGTCACCGGGACCTCCCAAACATCTTCGTCATTCGGCAAATTCGGACAACGATTCGGCACATCCAGGGATATTATTGAAATATTTTTTTG
>JAXGGA010022504.1:0-14863 GCA_038373865.1 Uloborus plumipes
ATAGTTTTCTTTTTATTCATATATTTGCATTTTGTCTAAACTTTTGCATCGCAGTGTATAAATTTCAATGAATCCAGATTATTTAATCGCATTCGCATACACTACATTGACAACCACATATTTATGTAATGGTACAAATATTCAGCTCTTAATTTTAAATGGTTTCTCTGAAAAATGTTGACAAAATGTAGTTAAACATCATTTTACCTATAGTTTTTGCACCGACTTCAAAACTTGTGCTTAAATGTAGTATTGATGTTGTTCAAAGAACAAAATTATTTTTTATATTATTATATTTTTATTAATATTAGAGTACTTGCTGATTGAAGTTCTGAAGTCGGTACAATTTTTTTTTTTTTTGATCAAAACTGTTTTTATTTTATTCTTTTTAGTATAAATGTACTTCAGAAGTGATGTAATATTTAACTGTCATTAACGATCCTTTTAACCCATTTATGTCTAAAAACGGCCTAAAGTAGCCTAAAAACGAGACGCTAGTCAGTCACTGCATACAAAAACCTGTATTGGGTATATAATTTTATTAATGCTGTTTTTCACAAGCTAAATAGTCCTTCCTCTTGAGAAAAAAAGTTAGAGCCACTATTTGGACATCAGAGCTTATTTATTGACAGCTATTTTCAGACAAATCAGTCAAGCAACGATCCAACATGGGTTGCCACAGAAAGCAAGTTTTTTTTTTTTTTTTTTTGTGAACTTATTTTGCATAAAATGAAACTATTTAAAAATGATTTGCTCTGCCTTCTGTAATGTTACTTTGCAAAAGTAACAGGACGCTAAATAACTTAATAAATATGGCAACGGCGAACTATTTTAAGCCTAAAATGTATGTAAACCATTCTAAGAGTTTTAAGCAGATAAAAATTGTAAAAAGGTAATTTAAGATTTTAAACCTTACGAAAGGAAAAGAAATTACTTTAAATAAAAAAGAAAAATAAAAGGAAGAAGAGAAAAAAAATCAAATGCGAAAAAAGAAAACGGCGATAGCTACTTCAGGAACAATGGGTAAGATTCAACTTACGAAAAACAATTGGCGTGCTTCGCGCCTCATCAACATTCAATTTCATGTTTTTCTTGATTGCGCTGCGCAGATCTTTTCTCCCGTGTTTACAGAAAGTGTTGAAAACTGGTTATAAAAGGAGAATAGAAAGGAATAAAGAAAAAAAAATGACCAAATCAAACCTCAGATGAAAATATTTTAAAATATAAAGGGTCATTCCACCGTTTCGTGTGTGATTTGCGGACGCTGTTTCTTTAAAAATAACAATATATGTTAAAGTGAAATTTCTAAAACTATTATTTTTCTTTATAATTATAGCAAAGAATGTCTAGAAATAGTTTATGAGAGTGTATTTTTTTTTTTTTTTTGCAACTTTCTAAACCTTTTCAGGAATCTTTAAATGTGTGTTTTTGGAATTGCGTTCTGCGTTAGATTCTGATAACCCGTAAATAAATATATGCCTTATTTTATCTTAAAATTTTGCGTCAAGGTTTGAAATGTAAAATGAACTCGTGTTTTATATATAAACTTAGATTACTGAAAGCTCAGATTATTTATAATATTCTTAGTAATTAAAATTTTGCACTATTTAGATGTTATAAATGCCTTGCGCTCTGCCTAAAAAAATTACGAGTTGTATCGTACTAAGTGCGGTCGCTCGCTGGTATTTCTAATTTCACATTAGCTACCAGTTTTTTTTTTTTTTTTTTTTTTTTTGCTCTCTTTGCTATATAAGAGGATTTTTGGCTCCAACTCGACTGCTGTCGTATTCCATGCTGATAAGAGCAAAAAAAGCTCGAAACAGCTGTCCATGGGTCGAAATAATCGAGTTGGCAATGTATTGCAAGGGTGTTCTTTTCACTGTGGTAAATGACAAGAATGTTTCGTCTTCACGAAAAATTCCTCATTAAAATTGCAATATAAACTTCGATTTTGGTACACTGCAAAAAATGAACTGTTGTTATTACAGAAAATACTGGCAGCCGAGGTTCCAATTTACAACTGTAAAATGCACAGTAATAAACTGTAAAACTAGCAATTTTAGTTTCTTACTGTAAAGTTAGGAATTTTACAGTTTATTGCCGTAAAATTTAGCTGTATTATACTGTAAAAGCAACAGTATAATACTGGCAGCAGAGGTTCCAGTTTAAAATTGTAAAATGCACGGTAATAAACTGTTAAATTAGTATCACTGTAAAACTAGCAATTTTAGTTTCGTTCTGTAAAATGAGCAATTTTTACCGTTTATTACTATAAAATTAGCTGTATTATACTGTAATAACAACATTTATTTTTGACAATGTAGCTCCTAATATCCTAAACAAATTTCGATTAATTTTTATCATGATGTCTACTCGTAACTTATTAAGAGCGACAATAATAAGAAAAGCGAAAGCGACGATTGCACGTATGAAACAATGGAAAAGATTCAATTTACAAAAAAAAAGAAGAAAACAGGTGAGTTTTGCGCCTCCTAGGCATTCAATTTCACTTTTTTTATTTGATTGCACTGTGTATATCGTTCCCTCCGTGTGAGCGAAAATGGGCAGAAGAAGAGAACAGACAAAAAGGAAGAAAAGAAGATGAAAAAGATAAAATCAGACTTCAGATAACAATAGTAAAAAATCTAACTCAAAGCTATGTAATTTGTAGGTGACCAAAATGAAAAAAAAAAGATAAAAACGTTGTGACTGTCTCCAAATCATTTTTTAAAAGCTTTGTCATAAGATTTGTGTGTATTTGTGTGCGTGTTCATGTACCTCGCAAAACATTTAAAATAATAATAATAATAATAATAATAATAATAAAACGATTTTGATAAAGCATCCCGAACATTTTAGCGATTGGCGAAATTGGAGAGGGACAAATCATATTCGCAATGGAGAAAAGTATTTATTGTAAGAAGAAAGGGAGGTAGGAGTTGAGGAGTTAATGCAGAGAAGTAAAGCCGGTGAGAGTGGACTTGAAGCGCTTGATTAGAGGTGCATGCCAATGTGGGGAGCTTAATGTTTTGCAAAGTACAGTAAACTCGCGATTATCCGCGAACGGATAATCCGCGGGGCAGAATATTCGCGATTGTCTCGGGGAAGAAACAAACACAATTAATTGATTTTTTCGAAAAAGTACGACTTTAATTTTTGTTTTTTCTTGACATTTCTTACCCAAGAGTGCTTCATCCAATAAATTATTTTGCTTGGGCGATATCGTAAGTACTACTTCTTTGTTGGTTTTATATGCTTGAGAACTTCAAATACAAATACAGTCGACGCTCGTTATAACGACCTCTCGTTATAAAGACCATCCTAATGTAACGACCTGTAAAAAAAACCCCAACTGTATCCCAATGTACTCTATGTTCTACCTTTTAAAGTGACCATTCGTTATAAAGACCGTTTTGTGTAGGACGGAGATGGTCGTTATATCGAATGTCGACTGTATTTTTTTATGCTATACCTACCGTCACTGCATGTACATATCATGCTGTAAATGTAATGCAATTGTTTTTAAGCAGCAGACATTTTTTATCTTCTTTAACCCTCATTTTATGTTTTTTTTAGGATTATTCGCGATTTTAGTTATCCGCGATACCCAGGCCCGTCATTTGGGGGGGGGGGGGGGGCAGGCGGGGTCAATTGCCCCCCCCCTGACTTTGAGAAATCAATGCATTTACACATAAGTGGGCGTGGTTTTCGCTGATTTCCGATGAAATTGCATTGCGTTTTCACCCTTTGCCCCCCCCCCCTGGAAAAACTCGAAATGACGTCCCTGCCCCTGCCACCCAATTCTGCGTATAATCGGGAGTGTACTGTACTTACTCTAGTTACTCATATTGTTCAGCATTATTTACAAAGTTCCCAGACTTAAAGCAGGTCATGAACTTTTGTGTCTCCAATTTTTTTTTATAAAACTCTTAATAATTTAGTTGCCTGCTCTGATGTTATTAGTTTCATCCAATTTTCTGTCCCATATGGCACTTTTGGGAGTCACTCATATTTTAAGGATGTTTTTACGAGGTTTAACTACGCTGATAATTTTTGTCTTTTTATTTTACAAACTTTTTAATACTTATCGCCATGATTAAGGCATTTTCTATGTGTCATTTTATGCTTTTTAAGTCTACATGTTTTAGTATTTTAAATAATTCCGTTTTATGAATGTGTTTAAATTGTTATTGTATTTCTTTTACTGGATTTTTGCCGCTGTAATTGGATTTATCTGTATACTGTAAAAAAGAATGTTGTTTTTACAGTATAATACAGCTAATTTTATAGTGATAAACTGTGAAAATAGTTAATTTTATGGCAATGAACTGTAAAATTGCTAATTTTGCAGTTTATTACCTTGCAATGTACAGTTTTAAACTGGAACCTCTGCTGCCAGCATTATACTGTTGTTTTTACAGTATAACACAGCTAAATTTTACGACAATAAACTGTAAAACTGATAACTTTCAGCAAAAAACTGTAAAAGTACTAGTTTTACAGTTTATTATAGTGCATTTTACAGTTTCGAGTTGGAACCTCGGCTGTCAGTATGGTACTGTAAAAACAGCAGCTTAGTTTTTGCAGTGGAGTGTGCAATAATTGTTAAATAAATAAATAAATAAATTTCCAGCTTTTCAAGTTATTTTCACGTATGTATGGGGGATACAGATATAGGTTTTGGGAGGGGTCCGGAAAATCAAAAAGTGCCCCCCCCCCCACACACACACATTTTTTTTTTTTTTTTTCGCAAAAAAAGTTCTCATCAGGCTCGGCTCATTTAAAAAAAAAAATTAAAGAGAATTTAAAGCATATAATCTACTTTAAAGTAAAGAAATGCTACGCACTAATTGACTTTAAATGGGAGGTAAAACATTTTTTAAACAGTAAGAAACAAAAGTAAAAAAAAATTCACATTGATAAACTGTAAAATTTCTAATTAGACAGTTTATTAGTGCATTTTACAGTTTTAAACTTGAACCTCTGCTGCCAGTATTATACTGTAAAAACCAGTGGTGGCGAGTCGGGGGGCAAGAGAACTGCCCCCCCCCCCCTATTTTTCGCCATCGAATATCGCTTAAACATTTTTAAGATTTTAATTTCGAAAAATTTCTTGAGAGATCAGCCGAATTTTAAAGTTACTTAAGGTAGCTCAAAGTTATAATTTTAAGTCTTCAATTTCAAAAATTTTTCTCGAAAACACCTTCCTTCCCCTGTCTTCAAAGATACTTTGAACTTGTGCTACTAAGATTCCAGTTTATGTATCTGTATTTTTTCTGGGAAGAAAACCCCTTTACCCTTTCATCAATAAAGATAGCATGAAATTGCATTTTTATAACTTCAATTGGAAAAAATCTGGGGTAGTCCCTTAAATCGCCCTTTGAAATCACTAAAGCAAGTATAAAGTTGAGTTTTAAGAATTCATCAGCTAAAAAAATGTGTGGGGAGAACATCCCAACTCCTATCATTCTCTTTAAGTCTCTCAAAAGTAACTTGAAATAACTTTTTTTATGCTTTAATTTCACAAAATCTTCATGAAAGACCCCAAAATTTGCTAAAAAAAGTCAAAATTTCCGTTTTCAAAATGCTAGTTTCAAAGTTTTTAAGGGGAAGAACACCGCCCCCCATCTTACACCCCCCCCCCCTTTCATCATCAAGCACTCACTGGCCGAAGTTTTTTTTTTTTTTTTTAACTTCAGCTTCGAAGAATTCCCGGAAGAGAGTCCATCGATGGCGTTCTCTAACCTCCTCCTAATTCCCCAATCGCTGCCAATCATATTATCAAGCACGGATCTAGAGGGACGGAGTCACGGGGGTTATGATCCCTTCCTTAAACAACCATGTAGACCAAAACTGCAGTTTTAAAACATCTCTTTCAAAAAAAAAAATCGCGAAATATCTCCCCCCCCCTCCCACAGTTTTCGAACAATATTGCACCTTGACCCCTCTCTTTCCGAAAATGACCCCCTTCTAAACCAGAAACTGGATTCGCCCGTATATACTATAACTGCGTTTTTAAAGGTACAATTCCAAAGCATTTATGGGAGAACACCTCCGAAGACTCTCTTCCCAAGTAGCACACTTCGTTTTTTAATGGTTGTAAAATGGTTATTAACGTTGCAACAACCGTTAAAAAACGTTTATAAAACGCTTAAAGGTTATTTGTGCTACCTGGGTTCCTTATGTTATCAAAAGATATCCAAAAATCAAGGGTAACAGCTTCAAAAAAAAAAAAAAAAATTCGCTCCCTCACTTTTAATCCCCACTCGCCACCAGTAGTAAAAACAACCCAGGTAGCACAAAAGACGTTTAAACGTTTTTAATCCGTTGTCACAACGTTAATAACCATTTTAAAACTTTTAAAAAATGAAGTGTGCTACTTGGGAATAGTTTTTTTTTCCGGGGTAAATAATAAAGCAATTATTTATATGGAAAGTGATCTGCCCGTCAACTACTTACTACTTTTATTGCAATAAATTGCAATCTATTCTACCATTTGTTAGAGAATGCGTTTTTTTTACTTAATTTCATTCACAAACATTTGAATATAACTTTTACAAAATCTCTTTAAAATTTTTGAAGAAAATCGAACCACCAGTGAAAAGCACAGAAACGTGCATTAATTTTGAAAAAGTTCCGACTTTATGCTTTTATATGCCCTAATGTCATACTGTCATAAGAGGACTACATATGCAATTGCATCTCCGCATATGCGTTTGCATATTCATCGTTTCATTTTTTTTTATTTCATGAACAAATAAATGAAATAACACTTCACAGTTAGATAAAATTGCATACCAATTAAGTCAAGTATTTTTTCATTTCACCAATCACTATACTTTTACAGTATAATACTACCAGCCGAGGTTACTATTTAAAACTGTAAAATGCACAGCTGTAAAATTACTGTTTAGTACTGTAAAAATAGAAATTTTACAATTTATATTAGTGTAAAATTTGCAATTTTTACAGTTTATTACTGTAAAATTAACTGTATTATACTGCAAAACCAACACTCATTTTTTACAGTGTAGTTCGTCTTATCCGAATAACAATAAACAACAAGCAGGAGGATGGGGGTTGGAAATGTAGTAGAGTGGCCGCCGCTTATAAGAATCACGTTTGTTCGAAAAAAGCTGTGATTCAATAAAGCGGCTAGTTCAATAACATTATTTCGGGTCATTGTTCTGCTTTTGACGACTCGATTTGTTAAAGTGGCTGCGTCAATTACCCACTGATTCAATTCACCTCACTGTAAAAAATAGATTTTGTTCTTACAGTTTAATACCGCTAATTTTATAGTAACAATCTCTAAAAATTCCTAATTTTACAGTAAACTGTAAAATTGCTCATTTCACACTAATAAACTAAAATTACTGCTTTACAGTAATAAACTGTAAAATTGCTGCTTTACAGTAAACTGTAAAATTTCTGCTTTACAGTAATAAACTAAAATTGCTGCTTTACAGTAATAAACTGTAAAATTGCTGCTTTACAGTAATAAACTGTAAAATTGCTGCTTTACAGTAATAAACTGTAAAATTGCTGCTTTACAGTAATAAACTAAAATTGCTAATTTTTCACTGAATCACTGTGCATTTTACACTTTTAAACTGGAACCGCTGCTGCCAGTATTATATACTGTTGTTTTTACAAAATAATACAGCTAACTTTGTGGTAATAAACTATAAAATTTGTGGCTATAAACTGTAAAATTGCTGATTTATAGTAATAAACTGTAAAATCGCTAATTTTACAGTTATTATTGAGCATTTTACAGTTTCCAACTGGAAACTCTGTTGCCAGTATCATACTGTAAAAACAACAAATTATTTTTTGCAGTGCGGCGTTCATTGTACGTTTAGCAGTAATTCGTTTTAAGCGTGTTCGAATAAACAAGTTTAATTATTTCTATTTAAGACCACCTGTAAGAAAAATACAACTTACCACTTTTTTGTGCTGCGTCCCTTAAAAACTTTTCTCCAATGGAATTGAAAGATTCCTCTGTCCTCCTGACAGTGTTCTTTCTTTGGTGAAATCCTTTGTCCATCTGCGCGCCAAACCCAAAGAAAGCTTCGATATCAGGAACGATTAAAAAAATAAATAAATAAAATCCTTACGTACTAAATTGTGATTGGCTGAAAGTTTTATATACCAAAAACAAAACTTTTTGCTGGACACATTAGGAAGCAAAAAGAAAAAAAACGATCCATCTAATTGCGTCCAAACTTTACTTTTGCACGCACCAATACACATTTATAAACAAAGTCCAGCCGAAAATTCTTGGAAAACCCATAGACCTCCCACATTTGTTAGTGCTTCAGTTGCGAAGACATTAACCCATTCTACCCTATAATTTAGAAAGAGAAAATAGTTTATTCTTAATGTTGGAAAAAAAAAAGCCTTTCTGATTTGGTTTTAGTTTGTTTGGCTTCCTCACGCATTCTGTAGATGCAAAGCAGTGGGGAGGAATCTGGTGTGATACTAAGAAATTTAAAGTGGAATATCCTTGGAGAAAGGAAATTATTTTTCAGAGTTGACCACATTAGAGAAAACAGGTGCGTTTACCCGGCGTTGCTTGATTTACCTAGAAAATAAAACTTGTGTCTTGAGATGCATGTTTAAGAATCAGGTTTAGACGAAAGAAAAAAGAAATTGAACCGACTTCAAGAGTGCAATGAAAATTGCTCTAAAATGTAAAAAATAAGTTTATTTTTTGAGCACCATCGATACTTTCAAGTTATAAATAACTAAATAAATAATGTGATTCGAAACTTTAATGAACTTTTTCTTGTTTAACTTAGATTGCTTTTGAAAAGTTAGATGCACTGCAGCTGTATACATATAGGTAAGGCCCCTATATATACGAGCCGGCGCATCAAGATTAAGTTTCACCACTTTGGATCCAGCGCGTGTTTGTGTGTTTGAGGGGTTGTCTTTTCTGGCCAGTAATCGCGTTTTGATAATTTTTCACTGTGAGCAATTATTAGTGCCACGTGGATTTGGCAAAGCTTAGCAATGTGCCAAAACTTTTTTCTGGTAACCCTACTCTGCAACAATGAAAATTTGAAAGTAAAAGTTAAGGAATTGGATCCAAAGTGGTGAAACTTAATCTTGATGCGTCGGCCTGTCTATATAGCGGCTCTACATATAGGCATCATTCTGTTTTCTTGTAAATTGACATATTTCTGAACTGGCGACGAAATGGCTAAATTCAACAATGCTAAAATAAAATTTAAAAATACTGAATTAGGAAACTTTTTTTTACATTAGTTTGCACATACGTCGGACGTTAATGATAACGTTACTATAAAGAAAATTAGTAAATGTTAATGCCTGAAAAAGCTAAAATCTTCCAAGTTTATGAAAATATTATTTTGCTGATAAAATATGTGTTGCTTGAAATATTGCAGGGGTGAAAAACAAAAGAAACTGTAAATCAATAATGATGTTCGTTATGGACTTTTTTAGTCTAGTTCTGAGAAACCAATCGCTAAGGTATTATTTTAGGCGCTCATGATTTGTGGGCTCCAGAATATGAATACAGTGCCCGCCGAAAAGGAAAAGGGGTTAAAGTGAAAACAAAATAAAATTTATTTAATTGCTATTATCTATACTTAAAATTAAGTTAATTAAAATACAATTCGAATTTAACTCATATGTAACAAGAAGTTCTGTCAAGAACTAAACAAGCCTACTTTCCCGTACATCGACATCGGCATTCTAGCATCTGATCACTATTCACTTGATTATCTGAGACTGAAAATTATGTCCAACGCACCTTTATAGCACTTAAAGCTGATTTCTAAAAGCAAAACATACCCCTTTCATCAGATGAAATAGACACGTAAAAAGTAAATAAACGAGTAAATAAAGTTTTGTCTCACCTTTTAAAGAATGTAACTGTTATAGTTCTTCCGCAGAAAAATTCCTCAATCGTTTTTAAAAGAAAAAATAATAAATAAATAAAATAAAAGTACAAAGAATATCAAAACACATTTTATAGTTCTGGATCTGACAGCACTTCTGTAGGAATGTTTGAGTACGGAGAATTTTTTTTTTTTTTATTTATTTATTATTATTATTAAAGACTTTTTCTGTACTTACTTTTGTCATGGTTTTCACCTTTTGCTTCCGGTTGCAGAGTTAATTAATTATTATTATTATTATTATTAATTAAAGACTTTCTCTGTACTTACTTTTGTCATGGTTTTCACCTTTTGCTTCCGGTTGCAGAGTTAAATTCAGCCGCGTGAACTTAAACGCACTTCCGCTTTATAGTAGAGCGAGCGGTACAGTGCGTAACACAAAACAAATTTAACAAACAATAAATTTAACACATTAATCTCAAGGCTAACCAAAACAAAGATATATTTGCAGATTGTGGGCATTTAATCTTCACGTGAGCTATGTATAAGCCTCTCATATAAATATTTTTACTTATGTAAGAATCATCATGCGTGCGAACGGAACAATGCGTCAAGCCGCTCCGCTGTAAAGACGTTTAGAATTGAATTTTAAAAGGGACAAGTGGTAAGAAAAAGAGAGAGACGAAGATATTGGGGGTGGCCAGGTGGAAGGAAAGGGAATGTGTTGTGGAATTTGTGCATTAGGTCATTATATAAGCTAAAAAAGTACGCCTTTAATATAAATGCTTTTATTTATTTGTTTGAGGATTCTCTAGTGATATGGCACAAAGCGTTAGGCCGCTCTGCTGTCAATACGTTTGGAATGGACTTTTCTTATTCACGTTTGGTAACAGGACGAGAGAAGAAAATATTGGGGTTGCCGGGTGTAGGAAGGGGGTTGTGCTGTAGATTTCCGAGGAGTAAATCATTACAAACCTTAAATATAGGCCTTTAATATATATGTATTTTGTGAAGATGTTTATGTGCTAATGGCACGAAACATCAGGTCGCTCCTCTAAAAAGGTGTTAGGAATATACTTTTGGATGGTATGCATGGCAACAGGCCGATAGAAGGCGATGATATAGAATTAGTTTGGGTTAATCTGTGCTTTGGGTCCCTTTTCTCGCCAAACACGGATTTCGGTTTTGTCGCCATAGAAACGCTATTTTTGCGGAATGTCTCTTGGAGCTTTCAACTACGCGAGACAACAAGGAAAACACACCAGTTGGCGACTTGGGTTCAGTTCCCAACTTGCTCAGTTGGGAGAGCGGAAGACTGAAGATCACTGGTAGTTTGTTTATATGACCTTTTAAAACGCAATGTAAATATTTTATTGTTCTTGTTATTTTAATTAATACTATACTGATTTTGAAACGTAATTTGCTTTATACAAATGAATATTTTTGAAGAGCGAAAAAAAACTAGGCGACAATGCGATCGTGCAAGATATATATTCTAGAAAAATAGTAATATAGTGTTTCAAACTGAAAGCCCTATTGCACGACAGCATAGACTACAGGCACGTCACAAAAGATATAAAAAATTGAAAGCAAATGAAACGAAAATTGAAAAAACGAAAAAACTTTGAAATAAAATATAAAAAAAACTTTTTAAATTTAAAGACTATTTCTGTCCGCTCATTCGCACTAAAAAGTATGAAATAAACTAAGTATTCGATATAGTGATTATAGTGCTCAGAAATGTCAGTTCATCTTTATGTATTTATATTTACGTTAATGCTAAAGCAGTCAATATAATAAGTAATTCCTTTCTTGATTATAATGCTCAAAAATTCCAGCTCATCTTGATATATTTATACTTACGTTAATGCTAAAGCAGCCAATAAAGTTTAAATTAAAAATTTGATTTAGGAAATAGGCGGTAAGTGAAACCAATCATAATAAACAGTATACCGCCTATTTCTTAAATCAAATTTTTAATTTAAACTTTATTGGCTGCTTTAGCATTAACGTAAGTATAAATATATCAAGATGAGCTGGAATTTTTGAGCATTATAATCAAGAAAGGAATTACTTATTATATTGACTGCTTTAGCATTAACGTAAATATAAATACATAAAGATGAACTGACATTTCTGAGCACTATAATCACTATTAAAAAAAATATATATCGAATACTTAGTTTATTATTATTATTAAAGACTTTTTCTGTACTTACTTCTGTCATGGTTTTCACGTTTTGTTTCCGGTTGCAGAGTTAAATCCAGCCGCGTGAACTTTAACGTTCCGCTTTATAGTGGAGCGAGCGGTTTGGCTTACGTGGTTTTGAGTCGAGTACAATCATTGGCAGTACTACGACTGGAAGCTTTAAATCCGACAGAAATTGTTGGAGATAAACCTTGCAATATTAAAGCAAAAGAAGAAATGAAACGAATGAGATTAGTTAACAATCAACATATTAGTCAAGTTTAAAAATTTGCTTAAGTGACTTATTAAAAAATCTGGTATGGACACCACACTACTTCCTTTTACGTGTAAATTTCTTTCATCATTCAATTGATTTTTCGCAAAATATCGCCAAATTGAACACAAATTCAAAAATAATTTTTTTCGCCAAATTTATCGCTTACTTGGCGATATATTACCAAGTTGGCATTAAACACTTGGCGACCAAAAGCTTGGCGATACATCGCTAAGTGGTCGCGCCAATTCATATCACTTCAGTCAGCATTGAAATTAATACTGATTTTCCCCAAAAAAGGGGGTAAAACACCCCCTTGGAACATGCGAATGCAACCACAAGGGGAGGTACACAACTAGACCCTACTTGGAGCCTACATATCAAGCTAGAAGTTTTTACGGCATATGGTTTTTGAGTTATACGGCATACCTACGTACATACGGACGGCACGAGAAAACTCGTCCTAATTAACTCAGGGGTGTTGATAAATTAACAAAATTGGAAACGAAATATTCTCATGAATAAAAAATAAAGTGTTCGTGAATAGCATTTTTAACGGCGTTTGTTATTTTCTCGGTGAATTATGCTTAACGGCGTTTGTCTTCACGCAATTCTAAATAAATTTTAAAACGAAAAAACTTTAAAATAAAATATAAAAAAAACTTTTTAAATTTAAAGACTATTTCTGTCCGCTCATTCGCACTAATAAGTATGAAATAAACTTAAGTATTCGATATAGTGATTATAGTGCTCAGAAATTTCAGCTCATTTTGATGTATTTATATTTACGTTAATGCTAAAGCAGCCAATAAAGTTTAAATTAAAAATTTGATTTAAGAAATAGGCGGTATAGTAAAAGCTATTCGTAATAAACAGTATACCGCCTATTTCTTAAATCAAATTTTTAATTTAAACTTTATTGGCTGCTTTAGCATTAACGTAAATATAAATACATCAAGATGAGCTGAAATTTCTGAACACTATATTCACTATATCGAATACTTAAGTTTATTTCATACTTTTTAGTGCGAATGAGCGGACAGAAATAGTCTTTAAATTTCAAATTTTTTTTTTTTTTTTTTTGAATTTTTAGTAGGTGCCTTAGGAAGTATTTTGGACTCGGGTGGACATTCGCCACCTG
This sequence comes from Uloborus plumipes, assembly GCA_038373865.1. Taxonomy (NCBI): domain Eukaryota; kingdom Metazoa; phylum Arthropoda; class Arachnida; order Araneae; family Uloboridae; genus Uloborus; species Uloborus plumipes. The sequence continues at coordinate 13,473 of JAXGGA010022504.1, forward strand.
GTGCGTTTTTCTGCTACGACGTCATTAAAGATGACGGTGTTCGTTTGTCTGTATGTTTGTAACCGCTGGCCAGAAGCCCCCGCAGCACCCACAGACCTGAAACTTGGCTCAAAAATTCGAACGTACCCCGCCCTCGTGCACCTCGAAGCCCAAATTTTTAATTTCGAATTAGTTATTTTTAAATTAATTAATTAGTCTCATTTTTGGTGTATCCGCCATAATTGAGGGGGGAAAACCTCCCCCCACCCCAAAACATTATATATCGTTGGAAAGGGTTTTTTTTTCTCAAAAAGAAAAGTTTTAGCACGTTTCTGTACGTTAATTAGGACAGGAGATATTAATTAATCAAATTTAGTCAATTTTCAAGGCCTAACTCTACGCAGAACTGAAACACTAGAGCCATTTTCCTGATCAGCTGCTCTTTTGTCCCTGAAGTTACTTTGTGGTTTAAATTTGCGTATAGATTTAAGCCTTGAAAATTTATTCAATTTGATTAATTAATATCTCCTGTTACTTACTTAACTTTCTGTCTCTTATATTTATTTGGCGAATTGATTTAAACTTTAACATGACTTTAAGTGGAATTTAAAAGGTTGTGGAGCGCATTTGAACTAAAGGATATAATATTTTTTCTTCAGAGGAGGTTAAAGTGAATTTAAATTTATTAAGTTGACTTCCTCAAAATTCGGGGTTCCCGAAAATGTCACAATGGAACTATCATTGTTAAAAATTTAGGGATGGCTTATCAGTTCTTCTTCGCATTTGGCGTCGTAAAGTTTGGCGACAATCAGGAAATTTACCAAACCTCCCATCCAGTGAAACACTACTTTCTCCAACTCAAAGAAAAATAAAACGGTCTGGGAAATAACAGTAGTTGTTTGCAGTTTAAAGCGTATTTCATTGCATGTTTAAAACATGTATTTAATGCCGCCATCACTAAATTTTTCATAATAATAGTTCCATTCTGACATTTTCTGTAACACCGCTATTCAGTTAACCGGGAAATTTTCCAAACTTCCCGGCCAGTGAAATCTTGATTATTTGAGAGTCACTGTTAGATTGTAATCACTTCAAAGAGATGGTACGAAAGACAATTATATTTCTTTCCTTTTAATGTTCACATTAAAATCATGGAAGAATGGTTGTAGCTGATCTACCTGATACAATCGGTTCCCTATGTTAATAAATTTAGATTTGGCGACCAATTTTACATTGAAATTACGGTTAAATCGGTGAATTATATTAAATTTCAAGGGCAATATTGCTGTGGTCGTTGAGAGTTTTCGAAAATCTTGGCTCTACAGTTGTGTCAAAAGTTCCATTGAAACGTAAAAATTTCGCTAGAAATAAATAAGTTCCTCACACACACACACGAAAAGAAGAAAAAAGTC
>JAXGGA010022505.1:0-14862 GCA_038373865.1 Uloborus plumipes
AAAATAGCAATTTATGCCAAAATCTGAATGACTTCATCTTAATGATTACAATTATCCTGGATTCGTAGAAATAAAAGTAGAATGAAATGAATATATAACCCTTCAAATCTTTTATAAAACATTTATTTTACTCATTTTCTTATTTTTTTTGCCATCGGCCATCGGCATCGGCCATCGGCCGATGGAAGAGGAAAATAATCGGCCATCGGCCATCGGCCAACTTTTAACAATCGGCCAACAATCGGCATCGGCCCATCGGCCAAAAAATGCCATCGGTCGAGCCTTACACTGAATGTGGAATTTGGATTATCTTACCTTCTCCACTTTATTGGTACGAATAGCGGCATGAGAATGTGGGTGAGATACACATTTTATTTCCATTGCAAACCTAAGCAAAGTCAGTGTTGCAAGAACTTCCTCACTCAAAGACTGGACCCCTCTCCACGGCAAATTGTTTCATGTTTTTTGGACCTTGGGTTTCTTCTGAGAGAGTAGGGGCGAACCAAAGTGGTTATTTGCGGGACGCGACGAGTTTCGCTCCACTTCGGAGAGCAGGGGCGGACCGCCGCGCCTTTTTCCCCCCACCACCCCCCCCCCCCTATTGCATGTTTTATACCGTCGTTTCGTTTCCTCTCACTCACACAATTACAAACTTCAAGATAGATACAGTGGAACTTCGGTAAGTCGACACGCGGATAACTCGATTACCTTGGTAAGTCGACAATCATTTTTCCAATGGTTAGACCAATGTTATTTTTAAAGGGGGGAAAACCTCTCTAACTTGCACAGAAATTCATAGAAACCTCTATCAGTCGATAACCACTTACTATTTTAGTCCAATTTTCGCTACCAATTATCTTTCACATTAAACATTTCTGAGAATTACGTAGTTTCTGGGTCAACTGATTGCTTCTTTTCCGAAAAGAGCTGTATTAGAGTTTGTACCTAGAGGAGTCCGCCACTACACTGTGCTTTTGGTACAGTATCAGGGCTTGGAAGGGGCTAGAAAAATGTATTCTGGGGCAATCCGCAAGAGAATGTGTGGACACTTCTTACTCGATCACACTTGTTTTTCAAACACTTGTAAACAAGGCTTTTATATTTAATTAACTTGATAGACTAGAAGTTATTACCTCTTTTAAAGAATTATGGATTTATTCCTCATTAGATATATTTAAAATTGTCCCATCTATTTTGTTGTGTTCTCTGAAAACAAAACAAAGGAAAAAGGCAGGAAAAATCATTGACTGAAAGTAATATCTGTTGGACTACTACATATTTTCACAGCTCCATGCAAATTTAATTTTCTACGCAGCCAAGGTTTGGCAACACTTTTATTTGTCTATTGCTCTTAGTTTATGTAAATTTTAACTGTATGTATATATTGGAATAAAATTGCAGTCGTTCTTGGCTCTAAAAAGGTTCATGTTTTAATTCATGAAGTGATCCACGGCAATTACACACCGCACCTAGCTAAGCGGGGCTAACAATATCCATAACGTGCATTGTAAGCATTACTGAGAACTAAGGGTACAGGCTAATTAAACAACAATAAAAACAAAGCCCATATGCGTGTAAATACACTAATTTCTCAAAACCAGGGGGACGGAATTGCCCGCATTAAGCTCCCCTTAAATGACAAGCCTGCATATAAAGTCGATCTGGGAGACTGTATATACTTCACAAGTGTAATGAAACGGGATTTAAAAATACTCTTAAAAATATCAGGGAATATGTCATCACCCGTGATATAAGCATATCTCAGTTTGCCAAGTTGTGCTATTTCGGGATTCTACTTGATATTTTTTATTCTGTTCATAATCTAAAATTTAGGTAATTTTTAATAATATGTTCCTAATTTATGAAAATCAATTATTCAAACAAAGAAAAATCCATACTTCATTGTAAATTCCAAATGATACTGTTCCAAAATAATCGGCACCCACTTAAACGAATAATGTCGGTTCCAAGAAATATTATTCGATAAAGCGGAGTATTCGTTTAAGCGGGGATCTTTAACTTTGTGTCTATGGCTGGGGTAATATTCAGTTCCGGGATGTTTTATTTATATATGCGGGGTATTCGATTATCCGTTACCCGATTAAGCGGATACGACAGTACTTTTATCTTATTCATTTTAGTGTGAGTGTGAGTGTGAAGGATGATGCTATCATCATATCAATTCCCTCGCAACAGTTATTTGAAGACATGTTTAATGATATGAATTTAATATTGCAATTTTGCACATTAGCAATTCTTTAATTGTAACATTAACTTTTAAATAAAAGTTACTTGTTCTTTTTGAAGGATTTGCTGATAAAGTTGATATGTAAGTGCTATAAGTCTTAGTCGTTAGTTGAGTTCCTCTCTTGGGTGAGTGCGCTTGATTTCAATATATAGAATGTAACTAAATTTCGTAACATGAAAATAGAACAAAAAGGTATGGGGAAGGGGGGCGGGGGGCTTTGCCCTAGTGATCTAGTAAGACTGCGAGTGGTACAGGAGGTTGTGGGTTCAATTCCCACTGGTGACCTGGGTGTGATTTCCTCTTTGTACTACAAAGCTTTCTTGTGCGTTAATAAACTTTGAAAATCTCGTCATACTTATTACTGCTAAGATATGATCCACCCTTTGGAGGTTATGCCTACCCCCCCCCTTTCAGAAAAAAAAAATTGAAACTAGGGCTGTGCCTCTAGCTTCTTACTTGTCTGACATCAGCATACAGGATATGAGAAATATGGGACAAGCATGACACACAAATACACGAAATAGTTAAACAGATCACTAACAATATTATTTTCTCATATTTCAAAAATAATTGCAAAAATCTTAGGGGACTCCCCACTCGAATATCTGAATTTAACTTTTTTAGTGCTTGAATTCATAACTTTTATTTATAATAAAGGTCAATAATGGAATGGAGTATTGATCTGAAATGTTTACTTAATTTTGCAAAATTAGTGTAAATTTGGTTAAATAACAGCAAATACTTTTTAAGGTTTCGCAAATTTTGGATAAAATCCCGGAATAAATGAAACAATGCATGAAAACTTAGAACATGGGAATGCTCAAAAAGTTCGGTCGAGTAGCAGTTTACTTTCTCGCATTCCCAAATAATAGCAAAAAATCTTTGGATCTTCCTTTCAAGTTCGTGAATTCCTATTAGTACCTGATTCTGTCGTCCCATCGGGTAACGGATAAACGAATACACCGCTTATACGAATAAAATCGTCCGGAACCAAACGTTTCCCCATAGACACAATATCAAATATCCCATCTTAATCGCATAATGAGGGGCCCAACTGGGCTAGGACCAGCCCAGTTGGGCCTAGAGCCTGTTGCTGGTCGTCACATTTATATTTATAATTTCCCCGGATAATAGAATAATATTTGTCAGCTTTTGCAAAAATTTTTGCTAAGATAAATGTCAAATAAAATAAAAGTATTTCCACAAGACTGTGAGCAAGCAAATCACTATTGTGGACTGTTTCTGAAAATAAAAGTGAAAGGAAGAAAAACAATTTTTTTGTAACAGAAGTTGTATTATTACTTTTTTATGATTTTCATATGACCGTACAACATTTATACTCAATTACTATACTATTTTGTTGTTCACTTTGCCTATTTCAAAATCTTTTTACCAATAAATTATTTATTTCCTTTACATAGCTACTTCTTTGTTATTATTACGTTTTGAGGCAAAAGTTATGATGGAAAGGTAAAAAAAATGTTCCCCGCAATCAAATACCCCACTTAATCGAATAAAAGTTCTTGGAACCGACAGTATTCGTTTAAGCGGGGCCGACAGTATATAATTTCAATTCTTTGAGTAATCTATAATCCCCCTTCCCCTGCATTCCCTAGAAAAATCCTCGATTTGTCAATAGCAATCCTATATTTTAAAGACAAACTTTTAAATTTTCAGAGTTACTTTTTTTTCGAAGAATATAGTTGGAATCATTTGAATATCACTGAGAAAAGTATTTTTATAATATGCAATGGGTTACCGCCTGTAAGCCAGGGCTGCAGTTTCGCCCTTATTATGGGCTCCTCAGTTTGGAATAGCCAATGATCGATACAGATCGTGAGAAAGTAATTGCGTTAGAACTACAACTTTTTCGCTGTTGGGTGAGAGAGAGAACATGATTGAGCTGACATGAAACAAATAGAAGGACTGGGTTAAAATGTAAGTGCAAAATTACAATAGAAAAAAAGTGCAGGAACCAATGATCGAGCAGGAGGCAAAAATCATCTTATTGTAGCTAAGATAGCCAACAAACTGGTAGATAAAGTGAATTTATCTTACCAACGAGCGTCCGCAAACTATGGTGCGGCTCAACTCGAAATTTGAAGGCTAAAGCTGGGTAATGTGCAATGAAATACCGCCAGTAAGCCAGGGCTGAGGCAGAACTGTAGCAATATTTTTATAATATCTTACCTCTCTAATAAAATATTAACAAAGTTATGATGTGGAATTTTACAGGCAAAACAAAATGTAATGCATCAAGCAAGGAAATGAAAGCAATTTTAAACTGCAGAGTGTTGGCCAGGTAAACTGAAAAGCTACAACAGAGGAATCGATTATAAATATGACACCAAATCTCCCTGTCATAGCCATCCAGTGATGAAGAAGATGTACCCTACTAAAAATGACCCGTAGAGATCAATAAAGAAATTGTACGGGGAAATGGCCAACGGATATCAATAGAGCTAAATCAGTAGAGGTCTACTGATATCAGTTGAACAAGATGCAATGGATCTTTAGTGTAAAATATATCTTTTATTCATGTAGATTACAACTGTAAAACCTTGTCCGTTATACAAATCTTCAATTTATTTATCGAACGTTTGCGCTCGCTCCATGAGCTCGCGCTACCGTCATCAGATCATCTTTATCAAAATATCTTCACTTCAAATCTTTTGGCCGCCACAATACCCCCCTGGGTAGTATATGGTTCCAACATACGGTATTTTGAACCGGACGTGGCGACCTGAACGTGTAGTGTAGCCCGGAGTCTTGAGGATGCCAGGCAGCTTATTATTTTGTTTTGGTGAGGTAGACCCTGAGTCAGCTGAAGAGTTCAGGTTTGGGAGAGCCTGGGAGTGGTTTGTCGCTGCCTGATCCTGCTCATCGTTGAGTGTGTAACCGGGTTTCACTCTATCGATGGATACCCTAACGTCTTTGACACCAATTTTGAGGACCACCGTTTTGTCGTTGCGCTCGACCACTCGGTAGGGACCTAAGTAGGGAGGAACTAACGAGTTTCGTACTGTATCATCTCTTAAAAACATATGCGTGCATGTAGCTAAGTCCTTGTGTACAAAAGTTCGATGTATGCCGTGCCGAGACCCCGGTACAGGCCGCAGTCGGGCCATGTAACAACGGAGCCGATCGACCATGGACCTAACATCCATGGATTGATCATCATTTCTTGTTAGCATTTCACCTGGGCGGCGTAATGGCTCTCCATAAACTAGCTCAGCTGCTGATGCGTTAAGGTCCTCTTTAATGGCACTGCGGATACCAAGAAGAACCATCGGAAGCGCTTCCAGCCATGAAGAGTCGTTATGGCACATCAAGGAGGCTTTCAGTTGGCGGTGAAAACGTTCCACCATGCCATTGGAACACGGATGATAGCTTGTGGTACGAGAGAGCGCCAGAAACCGGAGTATTTTCCTAGCTGCGAGAACAATTGCGCCTCAAATTGTCGCCCCTGATCCGTTGTGATGGTTTCAGGACAACCAAATCGAGAGATCCATCCAGTGACAAAGGCGTGGGCGACTTCTTCGGCTGTGATCCCTTCCAGTGGCCAAGCCCCTGGCCATCGAGAAAAGCGGTCAACGGCAGTCATCAAGTATTTGTAGTTCTTCACCAAAGGAAGAGGTCCAACCAGGTCAATGTGCACGTGTCGGAATCTAGATTGCGGTAAGGTGAATTCCTTCAGCGGTGAAAGGACGTGTCGCCCCACCTTTGCCTGTTGACATTGCTGACAAGCTCGGGCCCAAACTCGGCAGTCACCCTGAATGCGTGGCCACACGAACCGGGAAGATACTAGTCGTGCTGATGCCCGGGTTCCTGGATGACTGAGGCCGTGTAGGGAGTTGAATACCTGTTTTCGAAGTGGTGTCGGAACGAAGGGCCTTGGCTTTGGCAGCGACGTGTCGCAAATCAGCCTCGTGTTACTATTATGAAATTGTACAGATTCCAGGTGTAAGGAGGAGCTCTTTGATGACAGTAGTTCCTGTAGTTCAGGGTCGTTCGCTTGAGCGTTGGCCAAAACGTCGATGTTGACCGGCGAAATGTTAACAGCTGCGATCCGAGAGAAGGTGTCCGCAACCACATTATCGGCTCCCCTGATATGCTGTATGTCGGTAGTGAATTGCCCGATGAAAGACAACTGGTTTAACTGAACCGGTGGAAGTTTATCTTGTCGCTGCTGAAAGGCGAACGTGATGAGTTTGTGGTCAGTATACAGGGTGTCCACTCCAATCGTGGACCAATAGCTAATTTCTAAACCGTTAGAGATAAGCATATAGTTTATTTAGGAAAAAAACTCTAAATTACGAAAGGAATTTTGGGTCTATTCAATGTTTTTCAAAAAATCAAATTTTGAAAGAGTTACGAAATTTAAATTTTTATACAGCCCCCCAGTCCTATCAATCATATTTAGTAAAACATTCTTGACACTGTAACGTTTAAAACTAAAAAAAATCACTCTTCTACCACAAAAATTGACCGAGTTATGACGTTTTGAAAAATCAAGATTTTGAAGGATTTCGCATACGGTCTCTTAAGCGATCGCTCGATGACGTCATGAAATAATGCAAAATCTTGATTTTTCAAAACGTCATAACTCGGTCAATTTTTGTGGTAGAAGAGTGATTTTTTTTAGTTCTAAACGTTACAGTGTCAAGAATGTTTTACTAAATATGATTGATAGGACTGGGGGGCTGTATAAAAATTTAAATTTCGTAACTCTTTCAAAATTTGATTTTTTGAAAAACATTGAATAGACCCAAAATTCCTTTCATAATTTTGAGATTTTTTCCTAAATAAACTATATGCTTATCTCTAACGGTTTAGAAATTAGCTATTGGTCCACGATTGGAGTGGACACCCTGTATATCGTGCAATGATGAGCTTCCAAAAGATGACGAAAATGCTGCACGGCCTTAAAGATAGCCAGCAGCTCGCGGTAGTATGCTGGCCATTCGGCTTGCATGGGGGTAAGCTTTTTGGAGAAAAATCCAATGGGTTGCCATCCTCCGTCCACGAATTGCATCATTGCTGCTCCGACACAATGGTTAGATGCATCGGTGAATAGTCCCAGAGGTGCTTCCTGTGCGGGATGGTACAGAAGTGTTGCATCCGACAGCATCTTTTTCGTGTCCTCGAATGCCCTTTCCAGATCAGGGTTCCATGCAATTGGTTGAGATCCGCGAAGAGAGGCACTGCTTCATGAAGTGGCGCCTGAAATCGGGCAACGTTTGGCAGAAAACGCCTGTAGAAATTTATCATTCCCAGAAAACGGCGAAGATCTCGGGCTGACTTGGGGAGTGGATACTTTTGCAAGTCCGCGATGCGCTCAGGCAGTGGCCGAGTGCCGTTGACGGAAACCTCATATCCCAGAAAAGTGACAGTATGTTGCCCCAAGACGGTTTTTCCAGAGTTAATCAATAAGCCATGTGCGACCAGCCGTTGAAATATCAGACGCAGATGCGTTTTGTGTTCTTCCGCATTCTTAGAATAGACAAGAATGTCGTAGATATAGGGATAGCAGAAATCTAGACCTTTGAGAACTTCGTCCATGAATCGTTGAAATGTCTGCCCTGCATTTTTTAATCCAAAACCCATGAACGGGAACTCGAAGAGGCCAAATGGTGTTGTGATGGCAGTTTTAGGAATATCCTCTGGGTTGATTGGAATCTGCGTAAATGCTTTAACTAGGTCTATAACAGAGAAAACTTTGCACCCTTTAATTCCATTCGAAAAATCATGAATATGCCTGACAGGATAGCGGTCAGGTATTGTACGGTAGTTCAAGGCGCGGTAATCCCCGCAAGGGCGCCACCCATTAGATTTTTTAGGAGCTAGGTGCAATGGCGAAGCCCATGGGGATTCGGAACGCCGGGCAGTTCCTTCTTTGATCATGGTTTCGAACTCGTCTTTTGCAATTTTTAGTCTATCAGGAGCCAACCGCCGTGGACGACAAGAGACGGGTGGACCAGGTGTGGTGCGTATAAAATGCTTTGTCGAGTGACGGACTTCTCGAGGTGTTCCAGACGGGCGTTTGAGGTCCGGGAATTCATCCAATATTTCTGTAAATGGCGAGGGGCGGTGCTTCAAAAGTTTGATACTAAGTTGCTTTGTCAGTTCAGTGTGCGCTGGAACATGTAACCCCGTGGCTCCATCCACTAATCTCTTATTGCGGCAGTCAGGTAACAGGTTGAAATGGGATAAAAAGTCAGACCCAATAATTGGAACAGAAACGTCTGCCACAATGAAGCGCCATGAGAACATTTTCCGAAGACCAATGTCCAGCGACAAATTGATTGATCCGTAAGTTCTTATTGTTGAATTGTTGGCCGCGTTGAGTTCAAAATTAGATATAGGTAGCCGTTTCATAACTTTTGATCGTGGGTACACGCATAGATCGGATCCGGTGTCAATAAGGAATCTTATCTTTGATGAACGGTCCGTCACAAGTAAGCGACTTCCCTCAGGTAGGCAGCTATCCGTCGCCGCTAATAGCCGCCGTTCTCGTTTTCCGACCATGTGCATGGGGACTTGCATCGATGTGCTCTTGAACCAAATTTTAGATGATAGAAGCAAAAAGGAGAAGTTTCGGTATTAAAATGAGGGCTGGATTTTCGAGGGCTGAATCGGCGCGGGCTCACATTATTACGTTCTCGTGCTTGGCGGTGGCGAGATTTACTACGGGAGTATCGACCTTCAGATGTAGATCGGAACCCCATCTTTATTGCTGCAATTTGCCTAGAAAGTTCACGCATCTCCTCCTCTATGCGGCTAGTTATATTTGAGTCGGTTGCCTGGGCAATGGCGTTGACAACTCCTCCGTGAGGTGCAACGTGGACTTCCAGAATGCGATCTGCCACTTTGGCCATTTCTTCAGCCGAAAGTGACGCCTGCGCCTGCAGAATAGCCTGTACGTGTCCAGGCAAACGCTGTAGCCATAGCGTGCGAAGCAAGGGTTCCGTCAACTCCACCGAACCGGCGGCAAGAGATTTTAAATGTCGGAGAAACTGCGACGGTTTTCGGTCGCCAAGCTCTTCTTGATCGAGAATTTGCCGAATGCGTTGCTCAGCGGACGCCGAGAGCCTTAGGACTAACTCCTTCTTTAAATGTTCATACATGGCGCTTGTTGGCGGTGACTTAATAATGTCCTCAACTTCAGCCGCATATCTTGCGTCCAAGTTGGCCACAATATGGTGAAATTTCGTAATGTCCTGAGTGATGCCGGATAGTGCAAACTGCGATTCCGCCTGCGAGAACCATAACTCTGGTTTTTCCGGCCAGAAGGGCGGAAGCTTGGCGGTCACTCTCAAAACAGACTGCTGTACAATACTTGGCGAAATTTGAGAGTCCATCGTCGCAGTGGCAGTCGTATTTTTCTGCTCCTGCATTGTCTGCTGTGCTTCATTTAAAAGCAATTCCTGCTTCGCTACTGTAAACTCTAAATCAGCTATTTTTTTTAAATAACTCTTTCTCAGACATTGTATAGATCACGTCCGGGTTCACCAATTTAGTGTAAAATATATCTTTTATCAAGGCTACACTAGATAGCGCTTTATACAGGCTTCTTCATTACCCAAAACATCAATGGTAAAGATTTGCCCGCTAGAGAGCGCTGAAAAAGGACCTCCTAAATGTTTGTTTACATTTATTAGCATGTTGTTTCTGCTGTAAAAAGTGATGTTTATCCTATCTTTAAGGGTTGAAAAATATTGATATAGTTAACTGAAGTGGAGTACAGAGTGAATTGATGCCGAAGGCCTTATTAGTACTGCTTTTTAGGGGAAATAAATTCACTTTTCAGGTAAAGTTGGTCGCAACTCATGATTCAGTCATACGACATTCATTCATTGTTTACTTTCTTCGAATTAGCAACATATAGCAATGGCGTTCAATTTTAACATATCTGCATTAATAAAATATACGCTTATATTCGCAGCCGATAAATAAAAATGTAGCAATGAAATAATATTGTTCTATTTACTATTTTGTTTCATTATTGTTGCTCACACGATCTTAATTGCTACGCAAAAGCTCAGATGTTCACTTTGATAGCGTTGACCCATCAGAGCGATAAATGGCGAATCTATTCGTAGGGACATTTCCTTTTGATGCCCCAGAATGAATGCCCTGCAATGAAGCGATTGGTGTTCAACGGAAAGACGATTGACAACAAAACATATTAATTTCTTTAGTAACAACGAAATGAGCATATATAATCGCTTGGTACTAAAGAGCAAGAACGAAAAAAATAAACAAAACTACAATTTAACGACGACCAACTGTAAAATTTTGTTTTCATTTACACAAAAGAACTAGCTGTCGTGGCCGTCACGAAACTTTCTTCTATATCTATCTTATGAATTCCGGTTACAAAATAAAATACGTACTCGCCCGAGTAATTGGAGACAGTTACAATTTCCCAATTATCGTAATAACCCTGCAAATTCAGAATCAACGAGCGAAATTGGAAATCATTGCAAAAGCCTTGTTTAGATAAATTGCAAACATTTTATTTGTTAGTAAAAAGAAATTGGCAACAGTTAAAAATTTCAAATCATTGAAAGTTTTCAGCTGTTTTGATAATTAAATAGCGTGAAAGCGATTTTTTAATGAATTAATTTTTCGCATTGTAGACTAAGCGCAAAGATCACCCCATCCTCCCCCTGAGGAGATTGGCGACAAAATTTAATCGATGCTTGCTTCCATATTGAGTTAGTGTTATTCCAAATTTCATTCAAATCGCAGCAATATTTCCCGAGATACAGTAGGTGCAATGACAAAATAAGCACTTTTGATTGCTCCACCCCCCTTTGAGATATTGACACACAAATTAAATCAGCACCTGTACTCAATAGGGTCTACCTATGGACCAATTTTCGTTTGATTCGGCCGGTTACTTCCTGAGATATAGCAGTCACCCCCGCGCAGAACACGTGCGATTGCTCCACCCCCCTTGGAGATATTGACAAACAAATTGAATCAGCACCTGTACTCAGTAGGGTCTACCTATGGACCAATTTTCGTTTGATTCCGCCGGTTACTTCCTGAGATATAGCAATCACCCCCGCGCAGAACACGTGCGATTGCTCCACCCCCCTTGGAGATATTGACAAACAAATTGAATCAGCACCTGTACTCAGTAGGGTCTACCTATGGACTAATTTTCGTTTGATTCCGCCGGTTACTTCCTGAGATATAGCACTCACTCCCGCGCAGAACACGTGCGATTGCTCCACCCCCCTTGGAGGAATTCGCTAAACAAAGTCAGGTGCACCAGTTCACATGGTGGTACATATGTGCAAAAATTTTTGTTCGATTTCATGCAGTAGTTTTTGCTCTAGCGCGGCCACAAAAACTGGTCACACACATACAGACTCACACACAGACACACACACACACAGACAGACATTTTCCAAAAATGGTCGAAATGGACTCAGCGCACCTCAAAACGTGCAAATCCGTCAAAATTCGACATTCGAAAATTTTCACGAAACCAATACTTTCTTCTATATATTAGATATAGAAGAAAGTAAAAAGGTAATGTTCTTTTTATGTTAAATTTCACACATTGATAATATTTCGATAATTGGGAATCTGGTGTGGTTGTCAATTTTTTGGCGATAATTACTTTATTTTGTTGCTCTTTAGTTTATGTTTGCGAAGGAAGTATTTCCCTCGCTCATAAATTGGCCACAAAGATTTAACGCCAATAGGGAAAGATAACCAGACTTCCAATCACCGAAATCTTCCCTTTTTTGTTTCTAATTTCACACATACGTTTAATACTTGAAAGTAAAATAATGGGCCAACTGAAAAAAAAGCTGCGAAATAATGTGAGAATTCTTATTAAAAAACTCGCCAAATCAACTTCAAAAGCTCCATTAGCATGTAACATAATAAGTTTAATAAATATATCGAGCCATTATTATCATTGAAATTTAAATTAAAATGCAAAATAAGAGAAAAGAAGCAACCATGAAGACGATGCAGACTTAATATTTTAATCTTCGCTTAGGTGGTAAGAAAATACATCGCCAAGTTAAAAAACGTACCTATAACTGAAACGTACATACTACCAAAGATCTCGGTTATTGAAAGATTCTCAAAAGCTTTACGGAGAACTTCCATTAAAATGTAAAAAAATCGCCAAATAAATTAATTTGACCATCTAAACTCATCAAAAGTTTTGATGGAACTATCGTTCCAAAATCGCCATTTATCGCTCTGCGGTGCAGTGTCGTTTCATAGTTAATAAATAATTAGAATCAATTAAAATGAAAAATAATTCGCTAACTAATTAAAATAAGCCGTTAAAATGCAGAATAAACCAACAAATCGAACGAGCTATTAAATAACATTAAAATATACTAAAATAGAATTGAATGCCAAATTGTAAAATGGTCGCCAACAAATTAACTTTTAATTTTGTCTTTTATTATTTGATTTGTAGAAATGTTAGTTACCATAAAATTCGATAGATGTCGCTGGAAAAGGACGTCCGTTTTTATCCCAAGGAATTTGATCAAATGAAGAAGCCTGTATAAAGCGCTATCTAGTGTAGCCTTGCTTTTATTCATGTAGATTACAACTGTAAAACCTTGTTCGTTATACAAATCATCTATCTTCACTTCAAATCTTTTGGCCGCCACAGATCTATTTTATTCTATGATGCTATGGATCTTTATTGATATCCCTAGATCCTATGGTTTTGTTGTATTGATATCACTAAAAGATGCTATAGATCTTGTTCTGATCTTTACTGATATCAATAGGTCTCTACTGATTTAACAGTATTGATATCCGTAATCCATTTCCCCATACAATTTCTTTTTATTGATCTCTATGGGTCATTTTTACTAGGGATAGAACTACTCGAACAAGGTGGTGTGTCACATCTCCAAGAGCCTTACCACAACCTGAAGCTAATTTTTTTTTTTTTTTTCAAATATTAATGAAAAGAAAACCAACGAATTATATAGTGAGCATATGTGAAAAGAAAATATAATAAATTAAAACTAAATTTTTTGATAATTGAAAGACAGAAGCTAGAATATTTAATAACAAAGAACGAACAAAAATTCAAAATAATAAGGAATAAAAATTTTACAGTTTTTTCAATATTATAATATTTTAATTATTCTAATATAATGATGACAAATCCTTTATTCTCCTTTTAATCATATTTGTTACTTGATTTTAATGCTGTAAAAATTATCTTCAAGTTTTAATGTGTCTTTCTAAGTTTTCATGAAGTGCATTGTTTTTTATATTTGTTGAATTGATTCTCATAATGATTTCTCTGCTAAAACTGAACAAAACATACTACTTTAGGACAATACGATTCAAACAATTTTTACTATTGTTGCCACGTCATTTTCTTATCCCTCTTTATTTCAGTTTTTGTTTTACTTTATTTTTTTCTGAAAACAATGTCTTGTTTTACGAAATGTTGCTCCTAAGTTAGAATACGGGACTTTAGCAGTCCTGTATCAAGGTTTCCCGGGACAGTCCCTTAAAATCCGGGACGTCTGGCAACCGTGATTCCTATACGTATTATACGGTTTTCTATTCAGGGTGCTGTTGCGCTTACAAACGCTGAAATTTTTTAATTAATCCGGGTACGATACCTAAAGAATTAATCTTCGTCATCGTTTTTTGCAACAAATAAGAACTTATCTGTATAAAGAAAGTAAACTATGGCTAAAATTAGCTTAATCAACAGATGGCGCTACTGAAATTAGAGACTAAGTAATTTGAATGTTAGTAGCGTCATCTGTGAAATAAGTAACTAACTGCATTAAAAGGAAATATTAATTCTCCCAAAGTTAATTCACACGAGATTACAGAAATTCAATACTTATTTTGGAAAACAACGAAAACCTTTTCAAGGCCAAAGAAGTGAGTTTATTGATCAAAATAACACATCCGGAAAAATTATCATCCTTACACTTCCTTTCTTTTTTTTAATTTTAGAAAGTGGTTCAGTGGAACTCTGAAAAACGTGTATGCAGTTCTCTACAATTTGTACGAATTAAAGTTGTAATATTTTATTTTAATTTTCTGCGCAGAAGTAATTCCTTATTTCTTAACTAACCAAATTGTTTGATCACCTACGCTGTAGAATCACGATTTTCAATTTTAACCTTTCGTCAGTATTTGAAAATGTTTTGATAAAACTTAGGATGAAAAAATATGTATAAACATTAAAGAATCAAAGACTTGTAACATATATTAAGTCGTTGTTCTTAATTTTTCTTTATCTACCAGTTAAATTTTAAAATGTAAGAATATAATTTCTTTAAAGTTTCTTCTACACGCACGGCAAGGCTCAACAAGTGTAAATAAAGGTTACTCCAGGATCCTGATCCAAGAGTGACTGAAAAATTCAGGTTAGATGAATTGAAAATCCGAACAATTAGTGATGGCAGAGGAAATACGGGTTTAGCTAAGAACTTATTCATTTTCCGAAAATTCACTGACATGGATTTCAAATTGTGTATGAATTTTACCTGGTTTATCATTTGCAGGAAAAAATATTCGACCAAATACGTGCATTGCAATCGGTCAGTGGTGCCCAACGTAAGGAAACGTAGCCAGTAAAGCCG